>JADIXO010006622.1:0-11082 GCA_020091685.1 Lutjanus erythropterus
CCCACCAGGCCTACCATCACCACCACCACCCCCCTCTGCCGCCACATGAAGCTCCGCCCCCTCGCTTCAGAGATAAGCAGCGAGCACCACAACACCGTGCCTTCACCTCCAGCCCAGTGAGTCTGCAGTTTGTTTCTACTGTTTCTACCATCACTCTATCATGTTTCTACTGTGATTCTGTTGTGTTTCTACTTTTCTATTGTTTCTGCTGTGGTTCTAATGTGATAATATTGTTTCTGTTTCCAATGTGATTCTACTGTTTCTTCTGAGTTTCTATTGTTTCTGTTGTGTTTTTCTTGTTTCTTCTCTGTTTACATTGTATTTGCTGTTTATTTTATTTCCACTGTTTCCATAGTTTCCGCCATATTTCTACTGTGCTTCTATTATTTCTATTGTTTCCATAGTTTCTGCTGTGAACTCAAACTAAGCTGAACTTCATCGTACCTCTGATTTTTAAATTATGATCAATAGAAAACTTGTCAATCAACTAATCAATAAGGACCTTGATGTATTCCAGCTGATGATCGATCATTGATCAGTGTATCATTATTTTTCTTGCCTGGGTTTTTTTTTCCGTCATGCAGCACGACTACGACATGCGTGTGGATGACTTCCTGCGGCGGACGCAGGCGGTGGTGAGCAGCCGGCGTGAGCGCGAGAGGCAGCGAGAACGTGACCGTGGTGGACCACGCCGCGAGAGAGAGAGGGAGCGAGCAAGGGACCGTGACAGAGAGAGAGAGAGAGACAAGGAGAGGGGGCGGTACCGCAGGTGATCTGATGATGTCATATCCTGTCAGCCTGCAGGGGCTTTTATTTTGACAGTCAGTTTTGGTTTTGACTGGTTTTCCTGTTTTTTGTTGAATATTAATAAAAAATTAAACGAGTTATGTGATGACATCATCAGCTGCATCATCAGTTTTTATGTGAATAAAATGTTAAAAATTTAAAAAATAAAAATCTTGTGATTTTTGATGAGTTTGATTAAAATCTTTATTTTGACGATCCTGTATAAAGGGAAGTGACATCACACGACTCCACCATACATGTTTCTGCATCTTTTTACAGTGTAGCTTCTCCTGAGCTTCCGCACTTCGTTTCCCAGAATTCCCTGTTCATTTCCCATAGTGTGAATGACCCTGTTTCCAGGTTCTCAGTGGTCAGAGTCCTCTGAGGGTTTGATGATGATGAGCAGCAAAACATGGACTTTTGTTTTTGTTTTTCTCCAGTTGTTGCTTGTTTTATTGTGAAAGGATAGTTTGACTCATAGAATCCTTCAAATCAAATGTGAGCAGCGGAAAACAGATTTTCTTTTTCTACATTTTTTTCAAAATATTTTTTAGTAGATTTTTGTTTTTGTTGATTAGAAACTCGTCCAACTTCATTTATTGATTTTATTTTCGCTTTTTTTACTTCCTGAAAAAAAAACATAAATGAAGAAACAATAAATCTGTTGAACTTTTTGACTCGTGATCACCTCCTGCTGGTGACAACACGTCAGCTTTGTTTTTGTTTTTTCCCCCAGAAAATCTGTTTCCTGTATTTTTTTTCCTTTATGCCTCTCTCGGATTGGTTGTTACTGTGGTGACCAAATGTCTAGCTGATCCGTTTGTGTATTGATCAGCAGCAGGTTAAACTGATCTGTGTTCAGTTTCAGTGTTAAAGGTGAAAACTTTATTTGTTTCCTGTTTGTGGATGGAGGATGCAGAGCTTGTCTGTTTTCTACAAAATAAAAGACATCAAACCTGAGATCAGACTGTTGATCTTTTTTAACCTTTGTCCTGTGACCGTGATTGGATAACAGTGAGAATAAAATGAAAGACAAGGTCATCATATTAGATTACTGTAAAAAGTAATCAAATTACAGTTGAAATGCAGATTTGTATAAATTCATGTTAATATAAACAGCAGCATGAATGTTTCGGTCGATGATTGAAGCTCTTTAATGAGCACAAACACTTTTTCAGGATTCATGTATGATGTCACTGATTGAAACCGTCGTTCCACCTGTTAGTCGTCTCCTGCTGTACGTGGTGATTCACCTGATGGTGCTGGTTTGTCATGTCATCGCAGATTGTTGTGACATCACAATCATAAATTACATTTTTTCGATCAAACATTTGTTCATTCGTTCTTCTCCCGTCGGCATCGCCCGCCGCAGCGTCGCAGAGTGCAGCAGACGGCTGTCCAGCAGAGGATGGCAGCGATCATCATGGCAACCAGCAGGGCGGCGGCAATGTCCAAGCTGTGATATTGGAACCAGTTCAGGTCATGTGATGCCAGGCGTAGGTGTGGCGCTCCACCATGTCGCATCACAAACTCCACCCAGAAGACGGCCGTGCTCAGCGGTGCCACCGGCTGGTCGCGCTGCAGCACCGACAGATGCTCCATGCTTGATTTGTAGCTTAGCATCATGGGAAAAAAATGGGTTGTTCTCTTGTGGTTGTGAACAGTTAGTATACTTTTATCATGAAGGAGCTGGATTAAAGACAGAATATAAGAAAATATTAAAGTATGAATGTATGAGAAGCTTCCTGTGACATCACACTCACCTCGGCTCGTTGATGACGACATGCAGGGCCTCTGTCAGCTCGTCAGATGTCAGACGGTTGAAGTCGAGGACGATGGCAGCGCCATGGCGGCTCAGACGGGCGAGGTTATCGGGCTGATCAGCGAACAGTGGGATTCCGACCACCGGCACGGCATGATACACGGCTTCATATAGACCGTTGGTGCCACCGTGCGTCACGAACGCTCTGGTCCTCGGATGACCTGAGAGGGAGGACAGAGGGGCTTTTATTGTGAAAGGATGATGAAACACAATGCTTTTATTTTGAGAAAATGTTGAAACAAAACTTTTACTATGAAAGAATGGATAAAACATTTTTATTGTGAAACACGGGACTTTTACTGTGAAAGCCTTGGTGAAAGAATCCCATAAAAATATTTCTGTTTTTAATATAAACACAAATAGTGTTGATGGTTATTGATAAATGATCTCAATAAACAGATAAATACTGATCGATCTGATGCCAGCTGGTGATCAGAGGTCTCTGCTTTTATTTTGAAATGCTGTGAGTGTGTGTGTGTGTGTGTGTGTGTGTGTGTGTGTGTGTGTGTGTGTGTGTGTGTGTACCCAGCAGGTCATTCTGTGGGAGCCAATCAGAGAGCTTGGTGTTTGCTGACAGAGTTTTGGGCGTACCTCCGCTGAACCTCCAAATCACCTGACCAGAAACATTTCAAAATAAAAAGATTTTTGCTCAAGTATCATCAGCCAATCAGATGAGAGGAGGAACTGATGCTCCTGAACACGTCTCTGTCTCTCTGTCCAAGTGAGCAGAGTTTCTGACCTTCTGTGAGATTCGTCCGAAGGCGGTGGCGATGACATCAGCACGCTCTGTCGTCAGGTTGGTCACCATGGAGCCAAAGGAAACCACGACCACACCATCGTCGCCTGAGCTCTGCATGAATTCCTCAATGTCCTGGAAGAAGTGACATTATCAGGACATCATCATCATCATCATCACTGTTTTATTTATATCCTTTCAAAATAAGACCTCCTGCCTCTGGCAGCTGACTGGCCGGTTTGCAGTGAAGGCCGCCGACGTGTTTGAAGTTGGGTGGAATTGGGCGCGGTGTCTCCAGGTCCCAGAAGGTCCTGATGAGCCAGACGTCAGCATTCCCCAGACTGGTGCAGACGCTGCTGGGACTTCCTGTCCACACAGGAAACAGCACTATAACGCTTTTATTCTGAAGGGACAGGGTACTAAAATTTATTTTTTAAATGTTTAAAAATTTTGTTTGAGGATTTTGTCCTATTTCAGTTTGTAATTTTGAAATCATTTTTGTTTTGATGTTAAGCTGAGTTTGTCCCTCCTGAGTCTCCGTATGACACAGATGTTGTTTTTACAGTGTAAACCTTGTTTGACCTTTGATCTCGCTGTAGTAGTCATCCAGTGTCAACCTCCAGAACACCTCCGTCATCACTGATGTCCACATGTACGTTAACGCGCTGACAAACCGCTCTACATACGTCATGTGGTCACCGTACGGCAGCGGAGCCGGCGGTACGAAGGACGGTGGGGCGGGCGCGTGGCCGCAGTGTCGCTCCAGGACACCACCAAATGAGAAGCGAAGTGAGAGGATGAAAGGAAGGCCAAGCACGTCAGCCACCAGATCACCGCACATCACCATTGGGTCAAGCAGGACGGCATCGAATGCGGCGTCCCGCAGCATCGCCATCAGCTGCTCGTTCTTCAACATGGAGTCACACTGACGCATCCCGAAGTCAACCGAGCGCCGCATCCAATCGCGTATCTTCAAAAACTTTGTCAGCGGAGAAGAGACATGAGACTCATACATGGAGAAGTGGATTAATTCCTCAGTGAGGCCATGAAGCTCCGCCCGGCTGAACGGCACCTGGAGAAGAAAACAAACATATCTATGAGTCAATCCAAAGAACTACAAACACCAGCTGCCCAGTAACAGTCCTTGAAAGTCATTGAAAGTCCTTGATAATAAATTAAACTGGAAACCTTGAAAACCAGGAAGTTGAACTTGTTGGCATGGCGGTGACGGGTGTCGTCATTGAGTGACGGAGAGGCGTCGGACACCAACACGGTGACAGAGTGGTTCCTCCTCACCAGCTCTTCCATGATGCTCCGCATGTTTAACCAATGGCTGTACTCGCCTGGAAACACCAGAACATGGCCGCCATCAGCTGGACTGAGGAGGAGGAGGAGGAGGAGGAGGACAGAGGGAAGAAGAAGAAGAAGAGGGGGAGGAGAATGAGGAGGACAAAGAGGGAAAACCTTCATCATTAAACAAAAACAAAAATGACGAAGTGATAAATGAAAAGGGCTGAAACACACAAGTGCAGCTGCAGATCCAAAGGTCACAGACAGATAAGATCTGCTCTCTGATTGGACGATAAGAAACAACACTGTCAACACATGACAGGTCAGAGAGACAGACAGATGGACAGAGAGACAGACAGACAGCCTGGATCACTGACCCACAGTTCAGAGAGACGCTCAGCGCAGCTTCAACCCAAAATCTGATAAACAAATACTGAAATAAAATGAAAATAAAACCACAATTTATTATTTTTTCTTTATTTCAAAACTTGTTTGTACTTGTAGTTTGATTTAAGACTGTAGTCTTGAAATGGAGTTTTCTCAACTTTTTTTTATACAGTGTTCTTGCTGAAACTTCCTCTGTGCTTCATTACATCAGAGGAAATGACTGACTGTCAGGCAGCTGACATCAATAAATGAGTCGATGGGTCCGGGGCCAACATGGCGCTCTAAACACGTGTTTGGTGAGCTCCGCAAAACTCACAATATTCCATTATAGACTGAGTGAACGAAGAAACTATCTGACTGGTTTTGTTGATAATCTTGCCTGGCTACTTTTGGTGAATGCCAGTAAGACAAAACGAAAGGCCCAGAGAAAAGAAAGAGCGAAGCGAAGAGGTCGCTAACCTGTGCTAACTCTACTAGCTTGTTTGCTAATGGGCAAGCTGAAGTTAACAACGCACTCATCGACAACATGACGACACGACTACCTCACAACAGACTCCAGCCCAGTGAAAGTGACAATGATGGAAGAAGACTTCCTTCTGCTTCCTGTTACATCATCTAAGTCTCCTGCAGTTAAACAGAGAAAAGTTGAAGGTCGTCTACTCTTCACTCCTCCCTCTTCCAGCTGATAAACAGCAGATCAGATAGAAAAGATGGTCAGCAACACGTCCAGCGTGATCACAGAAGTGACAGATGCAGTCAAGGAAAACGCCAAGCAGACTGCAGACATTAAAGAATGATTTGACTTTGTTTGTGCTGAGTTAAAAACCATGAAGAACAGACTTGATAACATTGAATCTCGTATCGTGAAAAAACATTTCCCACCTGGAAAGTTACTCACGCCGCTGGAACCCGAAACTCTACGGCTTGGAGGAGAAAGAAAAGCAAGACGTACGAGGAGAGGTCATCCAGGTGTGTCGAGCTCTTCTTCCAGATGCCAGAGATAAACTACCAGACGTCATCGATACGGTGCATCGCCTCGGCAACTCCCAGCTTACAGGCATCATCCTGCAGGTCACGTCTCGGATCGACCGCGACGCTGTGATGGTTGGTATACCAATGAAGTACGAGGTGCAGTCAGAGTACAGAGTACAGAGACATTTATTACTTTTCATTAGACATTCACCCGCAAGTGAAACAGGAGCAAGACGCTCTATGACAAAAGCTGCTAAGCTGAATTTTTTAAATTTATGTTGAACTTTTTGACACTTGTCTTCTAAATGATGACACAGGTCTTCGTTTAAAGCAGCTTCTTTTAGTTTTTCTTTGTCCTCTTTTTTTTTTTTCCCTCTTAATAATTAAACGGGACAAAGACAGAAAGATAGTTTACTTAGATTGGGAGTTTAACTCACAATCAGAGAATAAAACTTATATTAACAGAAGAGAAAAATGACTCCACTGGTTATCTAAATTTCCAAAATCCATTATAATTTTTGGGGGCGACTTCAATACTGTGCTTGATAATAGAGTTCAGACTCCTCCTGTTCTTATGTGATGATGTTTATATATAAATTTAATTGAACTGATATATGGAGGGACGCCCACTGTCTATCGAGTCAGTCACACATTGATTATTGGCTTATTTCCAAAGAACTAGATAATATTTTAACTGATATTCTTCCATCACCGTTGTCTGATCACAAAACTACACATCCCACTGACAGTCAGCGCCATCTTTCTCTCCCTCAGTCTTCATACGTGTCAGTTGTTACCAGTGAATAATTGTCCAGTAACCTCAATTCTTAATATTCCTGTCAGCTACTCTGTTACATATCTTGGGATTCAAATTACCAAAGATAGAAAATCCAGATGTTCCTTAAACTTTAATCCGATTATTGGAAAAACACAAAAGGTTGTAAACCACTGGTTACAGAGAGACTTTGAGGTCTGCTGACTCAGGCAGAAGGTTTGTCTCGTCTGACCTCAGCTGTCCAATCATCGTATGTTGATAACTCAGCGTGTAAATCTGTTGACAGGATATTATACAGTTTCTGAAGGAAAAACAAGACTCGCTATATCCAAAAATCTACAGTTTTAAATGCATACAACAAATTTTTATAGACTTCACTTCCCTTAACAATCCATTCAAAATAAAATGGATCAGACAGTAAGAACTCTACTTCTATCTGGAATCTCTCATCATGTTTTTTCACATTTAGGTGACCAGAGGTTCATTATGATTTGTAATTATAATTTTGCCAAAATCCCATTTAAATGCTCCAGTTTTCATCAGCAGCTTCTCTTGGCATGAGACGTCTCTGCACATAGATGTTATATTTGGAACAACTGTAATATTTTATATGAGAATAAGTCATTATTTTATGATAAATGGTTTTACTTGTGAGTCAGCTCTTTAAGAAGGAAGGTCTACTGTATAATGATACACCTGTAACCCCAAAAGAGTTTTCTGTAGTTTCTGATCTATTTCACCTGGTGTGTGTGTCATGATGGAGTACTGAAGCCCCTGAACCAACTCAGTCTCCTTTAGGGAAGGTTTGTTTCTCCTCTAATAAAGATATAAATTCCAGAATCAGGGCTTTGTTCCAGGATGACCTGGTCTCTGTTCCTTCAGCAACATTTTACTGGAGTCATTTTGTGAGCAATGGAAGGTTTGGTCTTCTAACAAATGAGGTAAAAGTTGATTCAGAGATTTTATCCAGTGAAGCATTTTTTGCAAAAATTGAAGAGAGACATAGATATAAATTGCTCTTCCTGTGAATTACATCCTGAAACTTGCTCTCATTTATTCTGGTCTTATAAATTTACAAATGAATTCTGGAAAGATGTTAATGAGAACTCAACTAATTTTGCTCTCTATTATAGGGATGTTATATTAGGATGTTTCGAGTATCAAAAAAGATGCCAATGCCTTTTTTTTCTTATCAATCTAATATTACTACTTTGTAAATTTCATATTCATAAATGTAAATTTACAAACCAAAAACCCCAATTCTTTGTTTTAATGAAGGAAATAAAACTATATATATCTTTCACTGAGTCTTCAAAAAACAAAAAACATCAAAACTGTCAATATTTGTAATCACTTTGATGTCTGAAAGTGAATTTTATGTTACACTCTTACTTTGTTTTTATTCATTTATTATTTTATAATTATGCATTTTTTAATTATACATGATTTATTTATTTACTTATTTTTTCAATAACTTACTTGTACTGATTTGTGTTCTCATTATGCTTTACTATGTGATACTTTCCATACTATTATTTCTTTGTTGTTTATTGATCTGTGTACTTTTGCACTGTTTGCAATGTTATTGAAATAAAAAAAGAATCCATAATGAAGAAAACCCACCCATTAAAAAAGGTGACGTCAAAATTTTTTTATCTTAATTATAGATTTATAGATCACAAATGTTTAACTTGCTAATTTTCTTCTTCTTAGAACCTGCTGAAGCAAAGTTTTTTTTAATGCTCAGAATCGTTTTAGGCACACTATCACAAATGATCTTTATTATATTCATAATGTTCTTTATTTTGAAAGGTTTTCTGTCTTTTAACACTTCATTTCCGCCATCCAGTGGCTTGAGGTCTTTAATTTTGAAATCCTAAGCGGAAGTGTGTTCCGTTAGCTTGACGCCGGTCTGATCTCTGAGGTACCGAGTCCTCTGGAGGTACCGGGGGCCTCATTCGGCCTTTTTCAGCCGGTAGACCGCGTCTAATGAGACATGAGAGGATTTAACGGAGACTAACGGAGCCGCGGGCCGTGAAGAAGGTAAACCGAACCGTTAAAATGTCCCGCTTTGTCCCATTTGTCCCGCTTTGTCCTGGGTTCACAGTAAAGCTGCTAACGGCAGCTAGCCGCTGTTAGCTCGATCACTTCCCTCTGATTTCTCCTAAATCCCGTTTGATCCTCACTTCAACCCGCAACAATCCCGCAATATCCCCCGTTCTCTAAATATAACTGCGTGCAACGTCACACAGAACCCTGCTGTGACGACATAAAACCGTCAAAATCCACCGGGAAAGAGGTGACAGTGAAAACAGGTTTAGGTTTACAGGAATATTTCTGGGATTTTAGCAGAAGGATGGAAGAAATCTCGCGAGAAGAAACGAGAGGAGCGCTACTTGAACGTTTATTGGTTGATTAAAGGATCAAGCAAGTTTTATTTCATAATTCCCTCAAACCTGACCAGCGATCTGACGTCATCTGACTTAATATCAGAGGTTTTATGCTAAAGATGATTCATATTTTTTATGATAAAACTGTTATATAACACAATTTAATGTTGTATCTTTGGAAACCAGAACATGTTTGTAAAAAATAATTACACTCAAATAGTAATTGTGGCAATTTAATAATTTTTTCAAAAACAGATTTTTAAATATTACTTAATGGATACAACGACATAACTGATGATCATTATGAAACATTCCAAAGAATTCAAAATGTTTTATGATTTCAGACTTTTTTTCCCCCTTTTGTTGGAAATAATTTGAACTCTTGATAATTTTAAATATTATTGGTCAAAAACAAGAATCTTGTGTCAGTATTAGAATATAATATTTTTGAATTATTTTTTCAGTATCTTATTATCTGATCAATATTTGATCAGATATGGTTATTTTGATTTTCATCTCTGATGTTAAATTTATTAAGTTTTGCTCTCGCACGCTCTGTCTCTCTCTCAGTCTTCGCCATGCTCACTCGACCACTGACGCTGTCTGAGGGTGATGACAGGGGGCGGGGGCAGATCACAGTGACTCCGCCCCCTGCTCTCCCATTGGCTGATGAGGATGATGATGAAAGCCAAACAGGTATGTGTTGATTTTTATTTTGTTGTATTTTATAATCAGTATTAATCTATTTTAATTTTGTTTGTATTTAATGATCATATTGATCATTTGTTTATTTATTGATCATATTGATTATTTATTGTTCATTCTTTGGTTGATATTTGAAGTGAGATTTGAGAGAGAGACCTCATGTTTACATGCAGAGTTAGTGAGAGAGAGAGAGAGTACTGACAGCTGTGTTTCCTGCAGGAGTCTTCTCTCCTCCTGCACCTCCTTGGAGCTCCTCCTCCTCCTCTTCACCTTCCTCTCCTCCTCCTCCTCCTCCTCCTCCTCCTCCTTCTTCTTCTTCTTCTTCTTCTTCTTCTTCATGTGCTCCTTCTTTTCCACCACCACTTCCTCCTCCTCCCTGCCCCCTGTCTCTTCGTCCTCCTGTTTCTCCTCCCTGTACTCCTTCTCATCTTCCTCCTGTTTCTCCTGCATGTGTCCCTCCTCTTGTTCTTCCTCCTGCTACTGCTGCTCCTCCTCCTGCTCCCCGTCCCTGTGCCCTGTCCCCTCATCTTCTCTGTGCTCCTCTTCTTCTTCCTCCTCCTCCCTGTGCTTCTCTTCCTCCTCCTGCTCCTACTCCCTGTACTCCCTCTCTTCCTCTTCCTGCTCTTGTTCCTCCTCCTCCCGTTCCTCCTCCTCCCTGCTGCTCCTGCTCTTCTCTTCTGCCTCGCCTCCTCTCAGCTCACCGGTTGGAGATGCGCCGCCTCCTGCGAGGAGCTCTGGCATCCCTCGGTCGTCGTCTGGACTCTCTGGAGAGGAGGAGCAGAAGGAAGATGAGGAAGAAGAGCAGGAACAGGCAAAGAGGAAGAGGAGGAGGAGGAGAAGAAGAAGAAGTAGGGGGAGCTGCAGGCCGTTCTCCGGGTGAGTTCTGTCTCCTCCATCTCCATGTCCTCCTCCTCCTCACAGACAGAGTGATGATCTGTAAAGGAGCAACAGACTTTATTTACACTGTCAGTTAACAACTTATTTACTGTAAACAAACTTGATGTAAACAAACGAACCTGATGTAAACAAATAACCAGAGGGGTGAAACTACGAAGACAGATTAATGTGTTAGTGAGACATGTTGAGTCTAAATCCAGGATGTTCAGAGTCATGAAGCTGAGGAAAGACATTAAAAATGAAAAGTTGTTGAGTTGTATGTTCATAATATCACAGAATGAATCCATATAATGTAAAAATGAAACAGCGGCACAAACTGTCT
>JADIXO010006627.1:0-13307 GCA_020091685.1 Lutjanus erythropterus
TAGGGACAGATTAACATGGAGATAGGTACGATTCCCGAAGCTGGATGTGCATATATACAGGGATTCGGGTGGTGAGCTCTGCCCACTAGGGGGTGCGAGGTTAGGGTGAGGGGGGAAAAAAACATGGAGTCACGGGGCCCGGGCGGGGGTCCGCGTGGGGTGTCCCGAGGGCCCGCGGTCCGAGCGGGTCCCGTCCGCCCGCGCTCCAAGGGCCGTAACTCGGGGAGTGAAGGTCCCGGGGACGGGGGGGCGAGTGCCTCCCGATCGTCCCGGACCCGCGCACGAGTCAGGCGGGCGCGACCGGGGAAGGGAGGCCCCGCGCGTCAAAAGGCGGGTGGAAAACCGTCCCGACCGGCTAACCGGGGAGTCGCCCGCCCGCCCTACGCGGGGCCGCCGGCGGCGTTCCTCCGGCTCGTTTCCCCGCGACGTGAGGGCGGGTCAAAGTCGGACAAATTAACATGGGAGTAGATGGGATACCCGAAGCTGCACTCTCACATATACAGGGACGCGGGTGGGGAGCTCTGACCACAAGGGGGTGCAAGGTTAGGGTGGGGGCCCCCGAAAAAAAACGTTTTACGTGGCCAGCCCAACCACCCATCGTGTTTTTCAAAGTCCCGCTCGAATCGAGACGGTGCCTTGGGTCCCTATTTTCTCCTCTAAATGCTTGGAAAGCTCAATTCAGGCCAAAATCCCAGCGCGGAGCGGGGGAGGGGCGGATTTGGCTAACTTTTGATAGGAAGGTGCTAGAGACTCGGGAGAGGGCTCTACCCCCACTATATCGATGACGGGCTTTTCGACGGCGCTGCTCCCGTCCGCGTGCGATGTCGGGAAGTAGGCGTAACCCAGGAAAAAATGGTTGTTCGGGGCCTAGCTCCGGAACGGAGAGCCGTAGAGGCACGGGTCCGAGTCCGGTGCGTTCGGGTCACCCAACATAGGTACATAGGGCCCCCTGCACCACCCCTGCACGTCAGGGGACGTATCCAACCTCTAACCTTTGGATGGAAACGCTCGCAACTCGGCAACGGAAGCGGCTAGGACGGCGGTTCGAAGTGCGTCGCGAAGGTCTCTCCCTCCTCTACTGGACGGCCGGGGTCGGTTTCGGCCACGGACGCTTTTGCGCAAAAAGGTGCGTGGAAAACCGTCCCGATCGGCCACGTCCTCGCCAGCCGCCTGGCCGACTTCCGTCTGTAAACGGAATTCCTCTGGCTCGTTTCCCCGCGACGGGAGGGCCTTCCAAAGTCAGACAAATCAACATGGAAATAGATGGGATTCCTGAAGCCGGACGCACAAATAAACGGGGACACGGGTGGTGAGCTCTGACCACTAGGGGGTGAAAGGTTAGGGTCAGGGCCACAGGAAACATGGCCTTATACGGCCTACACAGGAACCGATAAGGGGTTTCCAAGCGCCGCTCGAAGTGTTGCGATTGGCAGCGAGCGGGGGAGGGGCGGACAAAGGTAACTTTTGATAGGAAGGTGCTAGAGACTCGGGACCGGCGCCTAAACCCCCATTTGAAGGGGTGCCGGATCCACGGGTACCACCCCCGAGCCTCTACGCCAAAGTCGGTGCACAGAGTTGGCGTTAGGAACACGGGGCCCATATCGGGCGAGAGAGCGGCTCGCGAGTTGCCGCTGGAGCCTGGTCCCACGTCTGTAGGTGTTTCCTGGGAGGAGTTAGCGGGCAGGAAAAACCTTCCGGAATTCTATCTACGGGGGACACGTTAAGTAGATACAGATATGGATAGCATAGATACAACTGTGGATTTCATGACTCTTTTTGGCCACAGGCTGCCCCAGGCACGTGAGCCACAAAATCGTAACCCATAGTATCTGGGCAAGTGGGAGGTACCAGGAACCGTCGAGTTTTCAAAGGTCTGGGCCTTATCTTGAGCACAGAGCCATTTTAGCAACCATGTTCCGCACCCTATCTACATTCAAACTTCAAAGTCATTTTTAGGTGTCTTCCCGGGAGGCTGGAGAGAGAGGCGCGTGCCCACGTTGGGCACGCGCGCGGTATCTGGAAAAATTTTTCAGGTCCGTGCGCCCCGTCTGGCTGAGTTAAGGGAAGGATTCCACATCGCATGCTAAAGGGTCTTCCCGCCACCAGATTTGTATCTATTTGACCTCTTGACCTTTTGCCCTCAAACCCGTACAAGAAGAACAGACAGGGCTAGAAGCTGGTCGGACCTGTGTCCCGAAGGGCTCGAAGGGGCTCTATCGCATATGTCGGGCAGGTCCGTGGCATACTTTTGCGCAAAGTCGCCGCAGAGCCCGATCTGCCACACCCCGAAAGCCCTTGAAATACGGTGCGCAGACATGCCTCAACGGTCTTCCTCGTCGCTCGGTCGAGTTACGGGCCTTTGAAAGTTGCCCTTTCCACAGCGCCCGTAACGACGCGGGCGTAGTTGCACGCTGGGACGACTGCTCTGGAAAGCGGAGTGCGAGACTGCAAAAGAAACCTTCATGTCTCGTGCACACATGAGCGGGCAAAGCCCTCTTGGTCATACGCCCTAAGACCCTTGTGCGGTTTGGGCTGGGAAAGTCGACTTTCTCATTTTAGGTCGAGGGTCAAAGTAGACACATCGTCGGAAGGGCTCGATCTGAGCCGGGATACGCGGCCTCATCCTGTGCTGCTTTAGGGGCGGAGTTACGCTGGTCAAAGGTTCCCAAATACCAACCAATTAAGGTCCATAACTCAGGAACGCAAGCACCTAGAGACATGAAACCTCACTAGGGGTTGTCCATGGCTATCCAACCTCCTGCTTCCTCTAGGCGCGTTCCCCGACTTAGGGTTAGGGGTGATGGATTGCGTCGCTTCGGTTTGGGCGTGTTCAGCCCTCCCCAAACACACCCACAAAAATTTCAGGTCCCTAAGCCCGACCGTTTGGGTTATGAACCTGTGTTCGCCAAGCAAAGCCGAGCTATCATGAGGCGTGGTTCAGGTATCCCCAGGTCGGACCGACCCCGCACCCGCCCTATAGTTTGGGGTCGATAGCGCCACCTACGGGGAAAAGTTGGATCGACTCCAAACGGCCCCGGCGTTCCCATTTGTGGGCCTTCTGAGTCCAACGGTCCCATCCGAGTCTCTACGACCTGGGTTGGTTATATGGGCCCTGTCAAAGTTGCTATAATCTGCATGTCATAGCAGGTTCTGACAGGTGAAAAATTTGACCAAGTGTCACAGCCCAAAAATGGTCCCAGAAAGTGGTTAGGAGCACGCGTTTGGGCGTTCTGATTCCATCGGGCATGGTCCCACGGGTAGGTTTTGGGACATTTGGCCCGTGCTCCCAGCGGACAGTGTGGCGCGGGACCATGACCTACCCCATTTGTGGGTGTCCCGATCAAGGGACCACGACCTCTCGCGCCAAAGTCGGTGCACAGAGATGGGGTTAGGAATGGGGCCATATCGGGCGAGAGGTCGCGAGAGTTGTTGGTGGAGCCTGGTCCGCGTCTGTAAGTGTTTCCTGGGAGGAGTTATCATGCAGGAAAACCTTCCAGAATTCTATCGGGGACATGTTAAATAAGATACAAATATGGATAATAGATACAACTGTGGAAACCATGTAAGTCAATGTCAGCAGTGAAAATTTGACCAAGTGCCACAGCCCAAAAATGTTCTCCAGAAAGGGGTTAGGAGCATGTTTTAGGCCATTCTGAGTCCATTGGGGATGGTACCAGGGGTAGTTTTGGGACATTTTATGGCCAATAACCTCCAAACCACACAAGGTAGAGCCACGGGAGTTGGCGTACCCCCATTTGTGGGTGTCCCGATCCAGGGGACCACCCGAGCCTCGTAAAGTCGGTGCACAGAGATGGGGTTAGGAACACGGGCCCATATCGGGCGAGAGCGGGTCACAGTTGTCGGTGGAGCCTGGTCCCACGTCTGTAAGTGTTTCCTGGGAGGAGTTATCATGCAGGAAAAACCTTCTGGAATTCTGTCTACGGGGACATGTTAAATAGATATAAATATGGATAACATAGATACAACTGTGGAAACCATGTAAGTCAATGTCAGCAGTGAAAATTTGACCAAGTGCCACAGCCCAAAAATGTTCTCCAGAAAGGGTTAGGAGCATGTTTTGAGCCATTCTGAGTCTATTGGGGATGGTACCAGGGGTAGGTTTGGGACATTTTATGGCCAATAACCTCCAACCACACAAGGTAGAGCCACGGAGTTGCACCTACCCCCATTTGTGGGTGTCCCGATCCAAGGGACCACCCCCAGCCTCAGCAAAGTCGGTGCACAGAGATGGCATTAGGAACACGGGGCCCATATCGGGCGAGAGGCTGGTCACGAGTTGTCGGTGGAGCCTGGTCCCACGTCTGTAGGTGTTTCCTGGGAGGTTATCATGCAAAAAACCTTCAGGAATTCTATCTCGGGGACATGTTAAATGATATAAATATGGATAACATAGATACAACTGTGGAAACCATGTAAGTCAATGTCAGCAGTGAAAATTTGACCAAGTACAGTAAAAATGTTCTCAGAAAGGGGTTAGGAGCATGTTTTAGGCCATTCTGAGTCTATTGGGGATGGTAGGGGGTAGTTTTGGGACATTTTATGTAATAACCTCCAAACTACAGGTAGAGCCACGGAGTTGCACCTACCCATTTGTGGGTGTCCCCGATGCAAGGGACACACGACCTCTACGCCAAAGTCGGTTCACAGAGATGGCATTAGAACACGGGGCCCATATCGGGCGAGCGGTCGCGAGTTGTCGGTGGAGCCTGTCCCACGTCTGTAAGTGTTTCCTGGGAGGAGTTATCATGCAAACCTTCCAGAATTCTATCTACGGGGACATGTTAAATAGATATAAATATGGATAACATAGATACAACTGTGGAAACCATGTAAGTCAATGTCAGCAGTGAAAATTTGACCAAGTGCCACAGCAAAAATGTTCTCCAGAAAGGGGTTAGGAGCATGTTTTAGGCCATTCTGAGTCCATTGGGGATGGTACCAGGGTAGTTTTGGACATTTTATGCCAATATCCTCCAAACCACAAAGGTAGAGCCACGGAGTTGCACCTACCCCATTTGTGGGTGTCCCAGATCCAAGGACCACCCAGCCTCATGCTGTCCGATGCACTGAGAGATGGCATTAGGAACACGGCCCATATCGGAGCGAGCGGTCGCGGTTGTCGGTGGAGCCTGGTCCCATGTCTGTAAGTGTTTCCTGATGGAAGATATCAGGCAGAAAACTCCTTCAGGATGCTATCTACAGGTACACTTAGAAATAGATGAAAATCTGGATGTTCACAGATACAATTCTGGAAGCCATGTAAGTCAATGGGAGTTTTTCTGAAAATTTGACAAAGTCTAACCCTAAAGTTGTCCTAACTCAAATAACTCTTGACTTAAAGGTGATACATTCATGCTGACAAGACCTACCACCGTCTCTCTGACCTTCTGGATCCAACGGTCCCACCTCCAAGTCTCTAGGACTTACCCTTCAAAAGTTATGGCCAATTTAAATACCCCATACAAGTGAAAGGAGTTTTTGAAAATTTGATCTAACCCTAAAGTTGTCCTAACTCAAATAACTCTTGACTCAAAGGAGATACAGTCATGGGACCAAGACCAACCCCTGTCTCTTGACCTTCTGGATCCAACCGTCCTACCCCAAGTCTCTACGATGTATGCGGTTCCAGAGTTATGAGCATGTTCAAGAAATGTATCTATGCACGTGGTTAAATAGATCCAAATCTGGAAGTCCATAGATACAATTCTGGAAGCTATGTAAGTCAATGGGAGTTTTTGTGAAAAATTGACAAAGTCTAACCCTAAAGTTGTCCTAACTCAAATAACTCCTGACTTAAAGGTGATACAGTCATGGGACCAAGACCTACCCCAGTCTCTTGACCTTCTGGATCCAACGGTCCAACCGGAGTCTCTAAGACTTTCCCTTCAAAAGTTGCTGCCAAACATGTGAGATAGAGACACGGTACTGACCTACCCCCATTTGTGACACTTCTGGATCCAACGGTCCAACCCCGAGTCTCTGGGACATATTGTTCAAAAGTTGTTGCACAACATGTGAGATAGAGACATGGGACCAAGACCTACCCGATCTCTTGACCTTCTGGATCCAACGGTCCCACCTCCAAGTCTCTAGGACTTACCTGCAAAAGTTATGGCCAATTTAAATACCCCATACAAGTGAAAGGGAGTTTTTGAAAAATTGACAAAGTCTAACCCTAAAGTTGTCCTATGTCAAATAACTCCTGACTTAAAGGTGATACAGTCATGGGACCAAGACCTACCGTCTCTTGACCTTCTGGATCCAACGGTACCACCTCCAAGTCTCTAGGACTTACCTTCAAAAGTTATGGCCAATTTAAATACCCCATACAGGTGAATGGAGTTTTTGAAAATTTGACAAAGTCTAACCCTAAAGTTGTCCTATGTCAAATAACTCCTGACTTAAAGGTGATACAGTCATGGGACCAAGACCTACCCCAGTCTCTTGACCTTCTGGATCCAGGTCCTACCCCCAAGTCTCTACGATGTGCGGTTCCAGAGTTATGAGCATGTTCAAGAAATGTATCTATGCACGTGGTTACATAGATCCAAATCTGGAAGGCCATAGATACAATTCTGGAAGCCATGTAAGTCTATGTGAGATTTTGTGAATTTGACTAAGTCTAACCCTAAACTTGTCCTAACTCAAATAACTCCTGACTTAAAGGAGATACAGTCATGGGACCAAGACCAACCCCGTCTCTTGACCTTCTGGATCCAACGGTCCCACCTCCAAGTCTCTAGACTTACCTTCAAAGTTATGGCCAATTTAAATACCCCCTTACAGGTGAATGGGAGTTTTTGAAAAATTTGACAAAGTCTAACCCTAAAGTTGTCCTAACTCAAATAACTCCTGACTTAAAGGTGATACAGTCATGGGACCAAGACCTACCCCAGTCTCTTGACCCACTGGATCCAACGGTCCTACCCCGAAGTCTCTCACGATGTATGGTTCCAGAGTTATGAGCATGTTCGGAGAAATGTATCTATGGGCGTGGGTTACATAGATCCAAATCTGAGAGGCCATAGATACAATTCTGGAAATCATGTAAGTCTATCGAGATTTTGTGAAAATTTGACAAAGTCTAACCTAAACTTGTACTAACTCAAATAACTCCTGACTTAAGGTGATACAGTCATGGGACCAAGACCTACTGTCTCTTGACCTTCTGGATCCAACGGTCCCACCCTTGAGTCTCTAGGACATACCGTTCAAAAGTTGTTGCACAACCTGTGAGATAGAGACACGGGACCCTGACCTACCCCCATTTGTGACCCTTCTGAATCAACGGTCCAACCGGTCTCTAGGACCTACTGGTTCAAAAGTTGTTGCACAACATGTGAGATAGAACATGGGACCAAGACCTACCGTCTCTTGACCTTCTGGATCCAACGGTCCCACCTCAAAGTCTCTAGGACTTACCCTTCAAAAGTTATGGCCAATTAAATACCCATACAAGTGAAAGGAGTTTTGAAAATTTGACAAAGTCTAACCCTAAAGTTGTCCTATGTCAAATAACTCCTGACTTAAAGGTGATACAGTCATGGGACCAAGACCTACCCCGTCTCTTGACCTTCTGGATCAACGGTCCCACCTCCAAGTCTCTAGGACTTACCCTTCAAAAGTTATGGCCAATTTAAATACCCATACAAGTGAAAGGAGTTTTTGAAAATTTGACAAAGTCTAACCTAAAGTTGTCCTATGTCAAATAACTCCTGACTTAAAGGTGATACAGTCATGGGACCAGGCCTACCCAGTCTCTTGACCTTCTGGATCCAACCGTCCCTACCCCAAGTTCTCTATGATGTATGGTTCCAGAGTTATGAGCATGTTCAAGAAATGTATCTATGCACGTGGGTTACATAGATCCAAATCTGGAAGCCATAGATACAATTCTGGAAGCCATGGCAGAGTCTGCGAGATTTTGTGAAAATTTGACAAAGTCTAACCTAAACTTGTCTAACTCAAATAACTCCTGACTTAAAGGAGATATACAGTCATGGGACCAGGCCTACCCCTGTCTCTTGCCTTCTGGATCCAGGTCCCACCTCCAAGTCTCTAGGACTTACCCTTCAAAAGTTATGGCCAATTTAAATACCCCATACAAGTGAAAGGAGTTTTTGAAAAATTTGACAAAGTCTAACCCTAAAGTTGTCTAACTCAAATAACTCTTGACTCAAAGGAGATACAGTCATGGGACCAAGACCTACCCTGTCTCTTGACCTTCTGGATCCAACCGTCCCTACCCCAAGTCTCTACGATGTGCGGTTCCAGAGTTATGAGCATGTTCAAGAAATATCTATGCGTGGGTTAAATAGATCAAATCTGAAGTCCATGATACAATTCTGGAAGCTATGTAAGTCAATGGGAGTTGTGAAAATTTGACAAAGTCCAACACTAAAGCGCATCGACCTCCATGCTGAGCGTGTGGGCTCCTGGGCTAGGCCCAGGAGTCGGAGTGTGAGTTGGGGGACTCGAAGTCCCTGGTGGGCACCGTCGGGTGCTGGTGGTGGTGCTGCGTCCGGCCCCAGCACATTGGGAGAGGTGTGGGTCCTCTGGTGGAGACCATCGCCCCCACTGCTGCATGCAGCACGAGCTGGCTGGATATAAAGAGTGCCTCGTGACTATGGTCAGACTCATGGTGGACACCACTGCCCGACCCTAATTGGCCGGCGCCCGGTGACTTTTGTATCGTTCAGCGGGCAGGCGGTGCGGTGGTGGTGGTGTTGGGACCGAGTGCACTGGGACCTCGGTCTAGGCCTATTTGGTACAGCCGTCGACCGTCCATTCTGAGTGCGTGGGCTCCTGGGCGAGCCCAGGGGTGTGAGGGCCGGGCAGGGACTTGAGTCCCTGGTGTGCACCATAGGTGCCATCTCACCACATCTGTGGCATAATATGATCAGAGTCATATGACACATCACTAGCAGCTGGCGGCGCTGCCGATATAAGTGAGCTTTTAATATGCGATGTGCTGCGGGAACCTGTGTTTGGGTCAGGGTGCCAGAAAAAAGTTGAGATATGTACATTACGTGTCCGGACGGTCCCCAGGAATCAAAATGTACTTACTCATGAAGATCCGACGTTCTGAGCTGAGTTATTAAGAAAACCATGTTTTTAGTCCACTGCATTCGGCTCAGTGAAGTAATCCATTTACATTATCAAAATAACTTTTGATCGTAGCGTTAGAGACTTGAACCAACTCCTACCCCATTATCAGGGCGGGCTTTCCACGGTACCTCTTGCATCACCGTATGATGTCAGGAATTGGGTGACTTGTGAATTTTTTTATTTTTGCTGTATCAGGGAACAGAAGTCCGCAGAACAGACCTGCACACACAAGTGAATGGGACTTGAGACAGTGAAAGTACTTTCGTGTCACAGGACTGCACCTACCCCATTTGTGGGTGTCCCGGTACAACAGTGCAACCCTGAGCCTCTAGGCCAAAGTCGGTGCACAGAGTTGGCAGTAGGGACCAGGACCGATATCAGCGACAGGCCAGTTGGTGAGCTATCTGTTGAACCTAGTGCCATGTCTGTAGGTGTTTCCTGTGGGGAAGTTATAATGAAGATTCCAAATTCAGCAATTGCATCTAATTCAATGCAAAAAATAGATACAATTCTGAACTGAATAGACACAGTAGTACCTTACATACAAGTGAATGGGAGTTGAGACTGAGAAATTTGCCAAGTGTCACAGCCGAAAATGTTCCCCAGAAAGTGGTTAGGAGCATGTTTTGGGCCGTTCTGATCTATCGGGCATGGTCCCACGGGTAGGTTTTGGGACATTTGAAGGCCCGTGCTCCCGAGCCGGACCAGGTGCGGCCGTGGGACCATGACCTACCCATTGCGGTGGTCCGGATTCAAGGGTACCAACCGCGGACTCTGTAAAGTCGGTGCACAGAGTTGGCATTAGGAACACGGGGCCCATATCGGGCGAGAAGCGGCTCGCGACTGGTCGGTGGAGCCTAGTCCACGTCTGTAGGTGTTTCTGGAGGATGGGCAGAAAAAACCTTCCAGAATTCTATCTACGGGGACACGTTAAATAAGAATACAGATATGGATAGCATAGATACAACTGTGGATTTCATGACTCTTTTTGGCCACCAGGCTGCCAGGGCACGTGAGCCACAAAATTAGTAACCCATAGTATGCGGGCAAGTGGGAGGTACCAGGAACCGTCCCAGTTTCAAAGGTCTGGGCCTTATCTTGGGCACAGGGCCATTTTAACCATGTTCGCACCCTATCTACCCATTCAAACTTCAAAGTCATTTTAGGTGTCTTCCCAGGAGGCTGAGAGGCGACACGTGCCGTTAGGCACACGCGAGTATCTGGAAAAAATTTTTTCAGGTCCGTGACGCCCGTCTGCAGCTGAGTTAAGGAAGGATTCCACATCGCATGCAAAGGGTCTTCCCGCCACCAGATTTGTATCTATTTGACCTCTTGACCTTTGCCCTCAAACCCTCGTAACTTGGGAACAGGCGGAGCTAGGAAGCTGGTCGGTTCTGTCCCGAAGAACTCGGCCGGGCTCTCTCATATGTCGGGCGGGGTCCGGGCATATACTTTGCGCCAAATGCCGCGAAACCGATCTGCCAGCCCAGCCCGAAATACGGTCGCGAGCTATGCCTCAACGGTCTTCCTCACGCCGCTCGGTCGAAGTTGCGGGCCTTTGAAAGTTGCCCCTTTCACGAAAACCGCCGGTGAACCCGACAGCGGAAGGGCTTGGGCGCGGGACGACTGCTCTGGAAAGAGCTCGGAGTACTGCGAGACTGCAAAAAAACGCTTCATGTCTAGTGCACACATGAGCCGGGCAAAGCCCTCTTGGCGTCATAGGCCCTAAGACCCTTGTGCGGTTTGGGCTGGGGAAAGTCGACTTTCTCATTTTAGGTCGTAGGGTCAAAGTAGACACATCATTAGGACTGAGCAAGATCCTGAGCGGATACGCCAGCCTCATCCTGTGCTGCTTTAGGGGCAGAGTTACGCTGGGTCAAAGGTTCCCAAATACCAACCAATTAAGGTCCATAACTCAGGAAGCATAAGCACCTAGAGACATGAAACCTCACACCCTAGGGGTAGTCCGCGGCGCTATCCAACCCTCATGCACTTCTCTCAGGACGTTGCGTTCCCGACTTGGGTTAGAGGTGATGGATTGCGTCGCTTCCGGTTTTGGGCGTGTTCAGCCCTCCCAAAACACACCCACAAAAAATTTCAGGTCTCTAAGCCGACCGTTTGGAGTTATGAACTTGAGACCGAGCATATTTAAATACGCTCCGTTTTAAGTTCATAACTTCGACCCGAACGTCATAGGGCGTGGTTCAGGTATCCCCAGGGTCGGACCGACCCCGCACCTGCCCCTATAGTTTGGGTCGATAGCGCCTGAGGGAAAAGTTGGATCGACTCCAAACGTCCCCAAAACGTGCCTACCCCATTTCAGGGCCTCTGAGTCAACGGTCCCATCCCCGAGTCTCTACGACCTGGGTTGGGTTATATGGGCCCTGTCAAAAGTTGCTATAATCTGCATGTCATAGCAGGTTCTGACAGGTGAAAATTTGACTAAGTGTCACAGCCAAAAATGTTCCCAGAAAGTGGTTAGGCACGCGTTTGGCCGTTCTGATTCCATCGTGCATGGTCCCCCACGGGTAGGTTTTGGGACATTTGAAGGCCCGTAACTCCCGAAGCAAACAAGGTAGAGCCACGGCACCTGCACCGACACCCCCATTTGTGGGGTCCCGGATACAACAGTGCCACCCGTGAGCCTCTAGGCCAAAGTCGGTGCACAGAGTTGGCATTAGGAACCTGGAGCCGAGGTCAGCCGACAGGCCAGGTTGTGAGCTCTTTTTTGAACTTACTCCCATGTACGTAGGTGTTTCCTGTGGGAAGTTATAATGAAAATTCCAGATTAAGGAATTCCATCTAATTCAATGGAAAAAAATGTAGATACAAATCTGAACTCCATAGACACAATTCTGCCCTACATACAAGTGAATGGAAGTTGAAATTTAGAGAAAATTTGACTAAGTGTCACCCACCAAAAATGTTCTTCAGAAAGTGGTTAGGAGCACGTTTCGGACCGTTCTGATTCCATCGGGCATGGTCCCACGGGTAGGTTTTGGGACATTTAAAGGCCCGTAACTCCCGAAGCAAACAAGGTAGAGCCACGGCACCTGCACCGACACCCCCATTTGTGGGGTCCCGGATACAACAGTGCCACCCGTGAGCCTCTAGGCCAAAGTCGGTGCACAGAGTTGGCATTAGGAACCTGGAGCCGAGGTCAGCCGACAGGCCAGGTTGTGAGCTCTTTTTTGAACTTACTCCCATGTATGTAGGTGTTTCCTGTGGGAAGTTATAATGAAAATTCCAGATTAAGGAATTCCATCTAATTCAATGCAAAAAAATGTAGATACAAATCTGAACTCCATAGACACAATTCTGCCCTACATACAAGTGAATGGAAGTTGAAATTTAGAGAAAATTTGACTAAGTGTCACCCACCAAAAATGTTCTTCAGAAAGTGGTTTAGAACACGTTTCAGAGCATTCTGAGTTGATCTGACATGGTCCCATGTGTACTTTTTTGGACACCCTTTGACCAATAACTCATGAACCAAACAATGTAGAACCACAGGACCTGCACCTACCCCCCCATTCGTGTGTGTTCTAAACACATTGGTACCCCCCTGGAGTTTGTAGCACCTATAGTTCCAGAGTTAGGCAAGAAAGACAGCTAGAGATACAATAGGTAGTGCGTTTTCATCTGCATCGCATTTATTATGAAATATGTCCCACCCTAACCTTCTTACCCTAACCTTTTGACACAAAGTTGGAGCGATTGCAAATTCGAGCACAGCGTCGGAAAGCCCTCCCTCTGTAGACTCCAGAAATGTCAATACCTCCTCGATACGTTGTTCCATTGAGGAGATATAACCATTTATCTAATTTTGGAATCTGCAATCCGGAATCCGGAATCTGAAATCTGGAAGAGGGAGCCACCTGGCTGATTTTCACGGTATTGCAACGAAAATTAACATCCTCCTATTTTAAAGGTAGGTACATGCCTGCGATCAGAAAAATCGTGCGATCGCAGCGGTTATGTCCATAATTGCGTAGCACCTATATTTCAGGTTTTTTAACCGAGGTTAGGTCAGGTTCCTCAAATTGTATCGTCGAGCTGATCGTTTCTGTCCTACTCCCGTCGCTCTACGACCTTCCAGGACAGAGTATGCAGACCCTAATTAGGGTTAGGGGGTTAGGATAGAGGGTGATAACCACGATCATCAAATCTGATGATCC
>JADIXO010006658.1:0-11234 GCA_020091685.1 Lutjanus erythropterus
ATATGTATATGTATAAATATACATATATATATATAGTGACATCTTACATTAGCTAGTGTTAAAATGTTTGCTAACTAGTCAGCTAATTTACATCAATGGTTACCAAACATATTAGCTAACTTAAGATGTGATATATACTGCTTTTAACCATCTTTTCTTTTCTCTTTTGGGGGGATTTTGTGCCTTTTATTTTGATAGGACAGCTGAAAATATGACAGGAAAGGAGGAGAGAGAATGAGGGAATGACATGCAGCAAAGGGCCACAGGCG
This sequence comes from Lutjanus erythropterus, assembly GCA_020091685.1. Classification (NCBI taxonomy): domain Eukaryota; kingdom Metazoa; phylum Chordata; class Actinopteri; order Lutjaniformes; family Lutjanidae; genus Lutjanus; species Lutjanus erythropterus. The sequence continues at coordinate 270 of JADIXO010006658.1, forward strand.
GGAGTCGAACCCATAGCCGCTGCAGAGGACTCAAAGCTTCAGTACACTGGGTGCATGGTCGACCTGCTGAGCTACCAGGCCACCCCAATTTGGTTTCTTTTCAGGGTAGACACGCCTAGTACAGGGCAGTTTCCTGTGGGCAAGAAACAGGAAAGGATAAATGGAAATATGAAAATGGCTGTAATAATAATTCCTTTCTTGACATTTTGTTAGTCTGTTGGATTGGATGTAGCAAACATGCATATTGCATATAATGTGGTGAACACATCGCTTGCACACACATCCAGCCTGAAACGAGAAACACATGCACAAATACACACACTGGAGAACCACCATTGGTAGAACCACAGTACTGGTTAAAAAAGTTATAACATGTACTTAAAGAACTGCACCCTGGTCGCTAGTTAAGAGTTTATGTTGCGTGTGTGTGTACTACACAGCCCCTTACGTCTCTCCCACACACGTCGTGGTCCCAGTGCACTGAATTCTTGTGACCACTCTGCTATGGAGATGTGTGTCCATTCACCTCCTGCCATGCACACAAACACACACACACTCACACACCTGACAGCAACAGGGGCCTTACATCACTGCTCATGACAGAGAGCTGCTGTAAAACTTCCCTGGAGGCCCTGCCTGTGTGTGTGTGTGTGCGTGCGTGTGTGTCACAGTGTGTGTAGTTCACTAACACGCCTTGTACTGTAGTTAGCTGCTTGTCTGTCCCCTCCCTCTTCCTCCTCCTCCTCCTCCCCCTCCTCCTCCTTTTCTCTTTCAGCTTCTTCGACTCCAGCGGTGTATGCTAGGTAATGATGAGTGCCCCCCCTCCTCTGCTCATACTTAGTTTGATAGACTCGTCTGTCCTCCTCCTCCTCCTCCCTCAGTCTATTTGGGCCCAGTGTGTGTGCTAGGTAATGGTGCAGCTGGGCCATTAAAAGCGGGGGGCTATTTGACAGCGCCCCACGCCTTTCATTCCCCACACACCACCCCCCTTCCCTCCCTCCCACACACGTGCACACGCACATGCGCACACGCACACATGCACAGGGCCTGAAAGGACCCAAATGAACCCCCACAGGAGTAAATGGAGCCGTCGCCCTAACACTGAGTATTTCTCTCTAGATGAGGATTGTGCATTTGTTTTGAAAAAGGAGTGAGGGGGGAGGGAGCGTGAGGAGGGGGGAGAGCTGAAGTTTGGTCTCTCTGTTTCTCTCCGTCTCTCTGGTAAACCACCGACTGCCTTTCTCTTCTCGCTCCTCCGCCCTCCCACTCCGTCTTTCGGAGGTTGTGTGTGTGTGTTTGAAGTCTGTCCATTTGTCTTAGGGCATTGTGTGGAGCTTGTATTGACTATTGAGTGTGTGTGTGTGTGTGTGTGTGAGTGTGTGTGTGTGTGTGTGCACGTGTGTGTGTGTGTTGGTGTAGAGGGGGGAACTGAAGGTGTTAAAGGCTTGATGTGAATAGCCTTCATCTGTCAGCCATGGAGGTCGACAGGGCGATACTGGAAGTCCTGGGTGGTCCGGCGTTTTCATTTAAAACACCTGCCATTCATACACACATTTGTCTACTGTATGAGATGGGTGGGCGGTTGGGTGTGTACACACACACACACACACACACACACACACACACACACACACACACACACACACACACATCTGTGGTTTAACTGTACATCCAAGGGTACAGGTACAGAGTTTACTGGTCCTCAGAGTGTTAATGTTGGGGCTAAACTGAGGCTTAGACCTTATATTAGATTTAAACTTAGATCAGATCAAACACATAAAGTAAAATATATAGTCTCCACTGAGGATATTGGATTATTATGGCAGCTGGGAATGTAATATAGGTGAAAATAAGACAAATGGAAGTATATGAGGCAATTGAATAGCTTAGATATTGAAAGTAATGTTGGAAACATTAACAGCTCAGAGATACATCTTAGTTTTCCAATTTCCATGTTAAAGAGGATGTGCAAGTATTTATCATCTCAGCCACTGAAATGATTTATCATAGGATATAGGATATCAAGATATACTCTATCTACAGTATGGGGCTGAGGATCCGAGCTGAAATAAGGAACAGGTTAAGGTTAGTGTTTAGTAATGACATCATTCCTCCATACTGGTTGGAAAGCACTTATTCAGTTTTACCCCTTAGTCATCAATTTAGGCTGCATTCATGTGCTCCTTGGATATTCCATTTCCCAAGGTGGGAAGTCGCTCCTCCAACTCTGGTGTGTTCATGAACTTTTAAGTCATAATGTGTGGAAGCAACATGCATCAGTACATTCCCTTAAAGTACTATAACATTGCTTTACTTGACTTTTTATCCGGGTTCGTGCTAATTAATAACTTTTCTACCTAATCTAGGACACTCACCAGTTGGACGGCTGCTAACAGTGACAACCTAATAACACATTGCAAACTGCATGTGACCAAAAACATTAAGACACTGATTAATAAAAAGTTATCAACCAAACACACTTTCATCCACCATGTTGTTGTTGAGATGTTGTTCCAACTTGAGTGGGTGTAAGTTTTCCCAGCCAGGAACTGATTATTCCGATGCCACATGAATGCAGGATAAGGTTTTGTTGTTGCTATCAAAGTTAATATTGGTGACTGGTGTTTGTAGACCATGTCTCCAGTTACAGTTACTGGTGGTGGCTTTAGATTTCCTGTTTGTGCTGCCTAAGGATGATAGGAACTGTAGTGGCAAACAAAAAAGAGAAAATCCATGAAAGTTTTTGTTTTTATTTTACTCCACTAATTCATGGTATGTTGCATCAACGTGATGTTTATATTTTGACAAAACGGTCCTAATTCAAGGTCCACTTACTAGTTCTCTCACTATATAGGATAAAATAAGAATTATTTTATTATTAATTATTATTCTCCAGGGAGTTATTCACAATATGACCACTTCATGTGATCATGTGACCCACGTTTCATAATTAGGTCAAGTGATGACAACGGAACAATCGCCACCTGCTGATGACCGTGGGATGCGAGTGAAAGCTCTGCAAGCAGCCACAGCTAAGCGGCCGGTGAGCTGGGTTGCAGATCGACTATTTTCAGGTTAAAAAAATGAATATTAACTTGTTAGCGTGGTCTCACCAGACTCAGTCACAAACATCATCATCATTGTTATCATTTATTTACTCAAGACCATGATCATATGATATTGAACATGAAAACAATTCATTTTCAGATGGCTGCAGGCAAATATGTCTCCATTAATTGGATAGCCTGACAAGCAATCAGAGCAGCGAAATGTGTGATGTAGCACTGAGCGACAGATGCAGTTTTGGGGTGGTGCTTGGCAGCCTGGTAGTTAAATTACAGCTCAACACACTAAAATGTGTTTCTGAGGACTTTTGAGGCCAGAAATAGGAAATGTAGCAACAGGGTCTTGCTTCACATTGGATCAGCACTGCCTAGACTTCTTGTTGAGTGCAAAACATGATGTCACTGACATGTGACTTTTAAGTCTGGACCAGTGACGCTCCTCTGTCAGTCATCATATCAAAGTCACCCCATATTGAAGAAATGGTTGCGATTGGCCCAAAGACATCCAGGATGGGTGGAAATCGGTCTAAATTGGAGGACAACCGGAACAAACGCAACATGAGCTTGTAGATTCTTCTGGTTCCAAGGCTCTGTCTTGATATTTGCTTCTTGTTGCAAACCTGAGACACAAAGGCAGAAAACCCAAGCAATTTCTATTTGTATAGAACTTGTTTTATTTCATAAAAAAATGTTTTAGCACAGTAGTACATATTATCCTCACATACCAAAAGATAGCATTTCTAACAAAAAACAGTTTCAAAGAAAACAATTTTTATGACATTCTTGGCTAAGAGCAGTGTGTAAATAACAGGAGTGAAAACAGCTGAGGGTTCAGAGGGTTTTAAAGAATATATCAAGTCCTTTCTGTATAGCGCCTATATATGTGTGTGTGTGCTTGCAGGTGTGGTGTTTAACTTCCATTAGCATGCAGTTAGGTAAGTTTATATTGAGAATTACCTGAGCATGCCTCAGTCTGTAGTTTGATACTAAACACTGTGAATAAGAAGTCTCTCTGGAGGCTAATCTAGTCATTACACAAACCATTATGTTCAAATGAAGAGTGACTCCTTACAGTGAATTACTCCATCCATGCATTTACATACATTACTGTTTGTTTGTATCATCTATAATATGAGGAGAGCGTGTCGTGTGCTCACAGTGAGGATTCTGCTGGAGGCACAAACGTCTCTTTCTCCTTCAGCTCGGACGGTTCTTGGTAAGGCCTCAGTGTACAGGAGCTTATATTATTTTTTAAATTGATCTGTCCTCAAACTCTCACATTCCCTGCATTACAACATGCTGTTCTTTATCCACTTTTCAAGCCTTATAATTTGAAGAAACCTACAAGTTGAGGATAAGAGTTTCTACATCTACAACTATAGAAATGTTACTCACACACTTGTACAATAGGAATGTGTGCTATTTAGAGCTGCCAACGATTAGTTGATTAATCGATTAGTTGATCAAAAGAGGATTTGTGTCCAAATATTTCTAGAATTAATTGTTCCAGTTATATAGCAAGCAAAAATGGCAAATATTTGCTGTCTGCTTGTTGTCTTTGTCATTTATGATTCCTGTATGAGTCTGGGTTTTGGACTGATGGTTGGACAAAAGAAGCGATTTGAAGACGTCATTTTGGTCTCAGGGAAATTGTGATGAGCATTTTTCACAAGTTTTTGACATTTTATAGACTAAACGATAAATCTGTTGTTTATGATTTCTGTGTTCAGAATTTTTTGGGTGGACCTGAAACTCGGTGACATGCCAGAGCCATGGTCCTCCAACACTATATAAGCCCCACAAACCGACACATGACTGACACCACATCACCCTGCCCTCACCCTCCCCTAACAGTCTACTCTCTTAATCCAAATCAGCCCAGCAGTTTACTTCAGCTCACTTCAGCTCACTTCAGTTCCAACAACCAGAAGAACACAGAGGAAAAAAAACCACACCATCCTGTTACCGTCCTCTGGCTCTGGTGGCTCAAACATGTCTGGACATGTCCAATATAGCTGCTGGACGAAGTGTCCACGTTTCAGGTCATTTTCAGGTTGTAGTGGTGTTTGACACTGAGACACGCCCCCAGTGTTTCAGAGCAGAGAAAACTGCTCATTTTTTCATGATTTTGAGACCTTTTTTTTAATTTTTCATATTTGGCTGGGTGGTTAATAATACATGTGTCTGTGGTGTGACAAACTCAGAACACACATTTATTGTTGCTTTTTAATATCTTCAAACTAATGATTAATATTTTACACTTGTACAAAGGTGGTCAGCTGTTGCCTCTAAGATGTTACACAGCTGCCCACCAAACCGCAGCACCTCTCATAAAACCAGCCTGGTTTGTAAGTTTTGATTTAGAAAATGAAAAGGATGTTGTCTGTGTCAGAATAAACACATGATGACGTTCAGCAAGGGGAATAGGCTGCTGGCGTTAGCCCTGCTAATATTAGCCACACTTTGTGGCACCTAGCATCACAATGTCATGTCTGACATTGTTTACCCACACATGCTGTGAGTTGGCTCGGACTAAAAAGATAACGTATTTAGTGAGTTGTCATCACGTTTCGTAGGATAATATACAATGCATATAATACTGCACGGCACAGAGCCATACATATCGACTGCATTTAAAATAAAATATGTGGTTATTGAAGATCGTGATTGATTTGAAATGGCTCTTCAAGCTATAATATGTAACATTTCCGCAAAATTTTTAGAAATGCTTGACATGTTATATGTTTTGTGAGTGCACTTACATTATCCCAAATGTTTCCAACAATCTTCAGATGCAGAGGAATACTTAATTTATTCAAGGTAACAGTGTGCTTCATGCTAGCTGTTGCTAGCGAGTTGCTATATTTTTTGGGAAATCACAGGATATGAGTGTGGAAGGAAGGTTGCAAACATGATGAGCTTTGTGTGAATAAAACTTCAATACTTTACCACATCCATGAACATGATGTCACATCTGATTTTCATCAGTTATGGTGATTGCTTAGAAATGAAGATGACAACTCCCATGATCCCATGCAACTTGTCAACAGAGATCTGCAATATTTTTTGGACACCTTGAATAATAACGATTGATAAACGGTGCCAGTTTTGAGGGTTTTCTGATCGCTTTGCTCCTGTCAAATCATTACATAATCATTACAGTGAGAGTCATTTGATGCTGATGCTGTAATGCACACTTGAACATTAGCATTAGACAATATGTCTGTTTTTTATCTTAATGTAACTAATTTTTTAATATATATACACATATAAAGGAATTTAAAACTTAGGAGGCTTTTCACTTAGTCGTTTATTAGAATTCAAAAATCCATTAACCCTCTTGAAAAGAAGTCTTTCAGATTGAAAGCTTTTGAAATATGGATAAATGCGTTACACTGTCAGTAAACTGTGATTAGACTGTCATTTATTTGCCACGACATGATGTTACAGGTGAATAAAAGGAAGAAAGAATCAGGTGGTGAATATGAATACACTAAATTTTTTCCTGGTTCATTTTCTGCAGTCCTAACAGTGGATTTGTACGGATGGAGTAAAAAAACAGAACTAAAAGCCTCATACTGGAACATTACCTATGAATTATTTATGGCCCAAAAATGTGATAACAGAAGTTGAAAATTAGGGATGCTGGAAACTGACATCCTTTTACGCCAACGAGGGAAAACAAGCCTTCCAGGGTGCTTCTCTTATTTTTTACTTCAGGCTGGTGCACAGGCCTAGATTTGAACTGGATGCCATTCAACACTGGAACTGTGTATATACGTGTGTGTGTGTGTGTGTGTGTGTGTGTGTGTGTGTGTGGAAGCAGAGTGATAATTATAACTGTCTGACACCTCTGGGTTCCCAGACTGGGAGGCCTCACAGAACAGCAGTCAGTCAGTCAGTCAGCCTTGTGTGTGGGAGTTGTGTGTGTGTGTGTGTGTGTGTGTGTGTGTGTGTGTGTGTGTGTGTGTAAGAGAGAGAGAGAGTGTGTGTGTGGCACGTTTCCATCTGCATCCTCCACTGTCACATTGCCATAGAGAGAGAGAGTCCCCATGGACACCACTCAACCGCACAGTGTACTCTTTCCTCTCTCACCCTCTCTCTCTTCCTCTCTCTCCCTCTCTCTCCTCTTTACCACCTAGGACGGCCCAACAAACACTTGTGATGCTAAAAATGTGTGTGTGGTAGCGAATCAAAAGCTACTTTCGCTGGATCCCAGGAGGTCTGCAATGACATTGTGTGTGTGTGTGTGCAAGACTGTGTGTGTGAGGGGAAGACAGAGAGATATGACACTGCGTTGCCATGTTTTTGTATCAAGCAGTGAACCCCTAGTGTTAAAACTCATTTGTCATACATGCCATGGCTGGTTTCTACACTCCGCAGCGTGTTTGCCTCCGTGTGTGTGTGTGTGTCCTTTCGTTGAGAATCCGCAGTCTACCGGATCAGAAGGTGACGGCGTGTGATATTTGATTGGCTTCTGTGTCAGTGAACTGCCACTTCCATGTGGGAAGTGAACCTGCACATCTCTGCTGACCGACAGGGTTCAGTCTCGGCTCTATCCCTGCTGCAGACGCTCGTTTTCTCACACAGTAAAAACTTTATTGATCCAGCGGCATGATCCTGTTTTACATTCACCTTCTGCTGACTTTAAACTGAAGTTTTCTTCTGTTTGCCACTGAGCAGACAATTCCACTTTATTACAACTGAGGTCTTATTTTTATAGTTTTACCCATCATCTCTAATGGTAATACTGACACTGTGTTGGCCAAAGTAATTGTAGGCATATAGGAACATGACCCAATCCATACAGCAAATTCTTAAAGGGATAGTTCACTCAAAAAATCTACTCATCTTCATACCGATCAAACTGATTAGAAGTTGTGTTTAGTTTTTAAGTCCACAAAACACTTCACAGGAAAACTGTGTTGCAGAATCTCCCGAATGGTGACCACTTGTCAAATGTCAAAAAACAACCCCCCCCCCCCCCAAAAAAAAAAAAAACTTCATAAAATACCTCCATACTGCTCATCTGGTGTAATGCAAGTCTCCTAAAGCCCTGACATGTAGTACACTTGCAGGCGCACACTGTCACACCACACTCACCCAGTTCAGACAGTGCACACATGTGAATGTGGCGCCGAGCTAAGGATCTTCAGCGAAGATTCAAGCTAAACACATGGTGTAAAATGATGTCTTTCGACTCAACTTGGAATGTCGGGGCTTTAGGAGACTTAGATCCATCCATCCACCCATCCATCCATCCATCCATCCATCCATCCAGCCAGCCAGCCAGCCAGCCAGCCAGCTCTAAGCAAGAAAGGAAATAAGAGTATTGCCCAAAACATTGAACTATTCCTTTAAGTCACTTTGTCAGAGGCTCCTAAATTATTGTTTCTTTAAGAGAGAAGTGGTGAACAGTTTTAGTGTCTTATCAACATTTTCTGCTCAGATTTGTCTCAAGATTTCAAACTAGCAACCCTATAGTCACATGGCAGCCTCCTCAGCCTTTAGGCTGCGGTTCCGAAAGAAATCTGCTGCATTGCAGCACAAAATTAGTGTCTCAGTGTGGAAGTTGCCAGATGATTCCTCGTGTTTTCTGGCATCTGAAAGAGAATAAAATGTTGAATTTCCAAACAGTCTCAGCAGCAGTGGAGCTGTAGTCCAAAGCTACGTGCAGAACAGAAGGACTAATAGGACTCGATAAGATTAATCTGCTGAAAATAATGATGATGAATGACCTTATGGAATAAAACAGTAACTTTGCCAAGTCCATTCTAGCAGACATTTACTGTATTGGAGCATTTGTGCTTCATTTTCTGACTTGATTTTTCTTCTATGACAAAGACTGGAAAGATTAAAATCAGTATTGAAATGGTCTGACTACTAAGCAATTTCGTTCTTCAAGCTGTTTGAGCTGTAAATTTGTGACACTACAGGTTATAAGAGATAAAAGAACTGAAGTCTGGCTCTTGACACTGGACTACAGTAGGCAGCATGAAAGCTTAAAGCATGCTAGTGCGATCTGATAAACCCACTGTACTGCACTTGCCTGGCACCAAACAGCAGGCAGAACCCATGGATGTATTTAGAAAGGGATACTGGATGCAAATGTGCTGCCTATTCATTCTAATTAGAGTTTGATCATCTAGCGTGTATGCCAAAAAAGTTTTCTAGCTTCCAGGTTTACTTCCGACCCATGTGAAGATGCAGAATATGCACAGCGGTGTCTCCCATGAGTTCCTGCTTGGCCCATAGATTTAACATTGTGATGATGTCATGGGCTTTTAAATGTTACAAATATAAAAACATCCCTGGATCAAAAATAGAAAGAGTCATAATTGAGCTTGTGAACCGTTTTAGACATCCTGTCAACAGTTTTATAGACATCTCTTTATTATGGTAACTTATGGGCTGTTTGGCCAGTGAGGACATTTTCGCTGGGCAAAACTGGATACTCCCTTTTTAGATCCATCGACAGAACATTAGCAACTTAGAAATTAGCAGCTGGCTAATGAAAAGAGTGGAACATTTTGCAGCTAAACAGCCAGATAATTCCCTTAGCAGTCGGTGGAGACCGAAACCGAGCTAAAAGAATATCAAACTCATTTCGTCAGGTGGACAGAAGCATGACTCCAAATAAATGCAAAAATTGTTCGCTAACAGTTAGCAAACAGCAGCCATTTTTGTACCAATAGAACTGTCTTGAATTCTCTAAACAATAACTTCTTTCACGACAACCATATCAACATGAAATAGTAGGGGAAACACAGGTGTTTCGATTATTACAAATTATGGTCCTGTTTCATTTAGTGGAGAAGAGCCTTTCAAGTGAGCAAATACACACAGTTGCAGCACCCTGACTGTTTAACCTGAATGGAATGAAACCTTGGTTGCACCCTACTATTTCAAGTCAAAATGGCTGCTGTGAAAAATATCTATTGTACCCGAGTGGCATCAAACAGCAAACAGAATGTTAGCAACTCAGAAATTAGCGACTATGTGGTGAATATAGTTGAACATAACTGCTAAACAGAAAGATAATTCTCTCAGCAGTTGGTGGAGACCAAAGCAGAACAAAAAAAAAGAAAAGTAAATATTGAAGCATCATTCCAAATAAATGCTTCAATTGCTCTATATCTGCTGGGTGTGTAGGCTAAATTGTTTGCTAACAGTTAGCAAACAGCAGACATTTTTACGCATACAGGACTGTGTTGAACTCTTACAACAACAGACCTTTTTTCATAGCAGCCAAATTGATATGAAATTAGCAACTATCTGATGAAACTAGTGGAACATTTAGCAGCATCCCTCAATTCCCTCAGCAGTTGGTGGAGACCAAAACAGAACAAAGAGAAGAGTGACTGTTGAAGTCAGTTTGTCAGGTGGACAGAAGCATGTCTCCAAATAAATGCTATAATTGCTCCATGTCTGCTGGATGTGTAAATAGGTAATTGTCTACTGGCAAACAGCCACCATTTTTACACACAGAGACTGTGGTGAATTTTTAGATGATAAATCTTTTTTTAAATGTAAATATTTCAGGTCATAAATGTGATTTCTTTTTTTGACACTGACACTGAGACTGTCGGGAGCTCTGGGTGTGGCTGAGACACACAACGGTTGCTTTGCATAAACAAGATACAGAGAAAAAGAGAGCGGAAGAAAGTAAAGAGAGGGGAGTGTAGAAAATAAAGATAAACATTCATGTGTGTTGTGCTGTAAACTGGTGTGGCTGGTTTCTAATTATAGACTGTGGATAAGGTTTCAAGAACAAGCACGTTATCGTCAACTGCTGCTGCTACTGTGCAGGGCTCAACCCCTCACTACTGTAAACTATAGGATAGACACTGACTCACACACACACACACACACACACACACACACACACACACACACACAC
>JADIXO010006679.1:0-14549 GCA_020091685.1 Lutjanus erythropterus
TTTCACAGGAAAACAGTGTTGCAGAATCTCCCAAACAATGGAAGTGAATGGTGACCAGTTTTTAAACATGAAAACATAAAATGCCTCCACACTGCTTGTCTGGTGTAATCCAAGTCTCCTAAAGCCCAAAATGCCAAGTTGACTAAAAAAATGCTATTTATACCATGTTTTTCACAAGCACACTGTCTGAACTGTGATGGTGTTCAAACAGCATGTTGGGACTTAAAGAAACTGGATTACACCAGACGAGCAGTGTCAAATTATTTTATGGTTTCTTTCCAGTTATTTTTTTGTTTTTTAATGTTTAAAGGCTGGTCATCATTCACTAACTTTGTTTGGGAGATTCTGCAACACTGTTTTCCTGTGAAACTCTGGCAGTGTTTAGCAGAGTCACAAAATATACTTGACTGTCAGTCGAAATGAGGGTGAGTAGATAAAGGCTGAATTGTCATTTTTTGGTGAACTATCCCTTTTGAAAGTTGAGCCGAAGCAAATGAGAAAAAGTGTAAACCAGGGCGTCATGTAATGGTCAGTATCTTGTCAGCAGGTAAAAGGTAGAGACTTTGGTCAGGGCAGAGCTAACTGTTACTTGGTCCTATTTAGAAGGAAAGGAGGAAGGACTTGCACATGCTGTTTCATCATTGTGTGTTTCTTTCCTCAGGTTGCAGGTGCATCAAAGTCTATTGGCGCACTCCACTATAAAAAAGAGTTTATTTTTATGACTTATTTATTCATCTACTTATATAATTTGTGTTTTCTGAGTAGCATAAATGGACTACAACTGTTATTTCACCATACAGCTCTGTGTATGTTTGTCTTTACGTTCAGTCTAAGAAGACATTAAATGTTTAGAGTACATATTGTAAAATCCTGAAAAGTAATTTAGACACAGACAATAAAATCAGTCTTGGTGTTATCCTCATATGGATGCTGATACACCTCAAACTTGTTGGGATAAGAATGTTTAGAAATGGCTCCAGTTCCTGATTGGCTTATCCTAATATTTTTACCTGAACCATACCCAATCAGTCTCCATATGTCTAAATAAATTAGCACATTTCCTAAAATTTTAAACTGTTCCTCCAACAGGTTTTCAAGTATCTCTAAAAGTGACTTATTATCTCAAAATAATGATAATGCCTTATTATCCCAAAATAATAAGTTACTATATATCAAATAAAGACTTTTTTTTATCTCAAAATAATGAGATAATTATCTTAAAATAATCAGTTAATATCTCAAAAGAGTTACATATTAACTAAAAATAATGATTTAGTATCTCAAAATAATGAGTTAAACTAAAAAGAACATTTAAATGTATTATTCAGTGACTATTTTGATAAAGTTTCTAAAGATCCTAACTTCATTTTGAGATATTGAGTCATATCACACACAATTTAGAAAAATATGAAAGAAAATAAAATCATGTTTAATTGTTAAATTTAATTCATTACTTCCCTGAACTCAAAATCATTGTTTTATTTAATGGCTTTGCTGCCCTGGCGTTTGGCCCTTGTGACCTCAAAAAAAAACAAAAAAACTGACAACTCACAGAAGCCTTTTTGGTAACCCTCTGCTTGGTGATTTACAATTTTAACACTTTTGACGGCTATAGAAGCTCCATTAGATTCCAACAGCAGGGCTACGACTCCGCACTAAAACTCCCTGCAGACAGACTCACAGCAGAGGGGAGCGCAGCCTCTCTGAGCTGCTAGTGTTAGCTCGGCTAGCTGCGACAAATAAAACAGAAAAAAAAAATTCAAAAAGGGCCACAAATGGGCTTCTAGAGACTGTCAAAGCTCCAGCAGACTCTCTGTGTTTCCAGTGTTTCTTTACAGACACAGAGAGTCTGACAGCAGCCGCCTATGATAGGTTAGCTCTGATTACTAGCAGAGCAGTGATCGCTCTCTCCGACAGCTGTTGTAGCCACGCCCCCTACTGTCCTTGTCCTGTGTCGCCCCTGCACACACCCCTCCTCAACATTTTTCCCTCTTTTTAGCATTTCTCAAAATGGTGCAGTGAGGCTCAGACGTGGGGATGCAGTTCCACTTCACTGTTTAGACATCGAGAGCTTTTTAACTGATTGATAGAACAGATGGGTAACATACAGCACAGCATATAAAAACTGAGAGTGGTGTTTCTGCTTGATGCTCTGAATTGTGTTTGTCTTTAATCGTGTCATAAAGTATTGCTACTGAAGACATGTCATTTATTTTATCATTTTGTGTCATTAAATAGAGACGCATTACTGTCCGGATGATTGGATAAGGTTTGGCAAGAGCTGTTATTTAATTTCCAACATCAATCAACAAAATCCAAAGAAAACCTGGACTGACAGCAAAAAGTTCTGTCAGGATCAGGGTGCACACCTGGTGATCATATCTAACAAGAAGGAACAGGTGAGTGAACGAAAATTTTTTGTCTTGATCCTGTTTTCATTGACATTGTTTCTATTTTATTCTCTGCAAACTTTTCTAAGTTAAACATGCAACCAAATTACAAAATGTGTTTCCCTTCCCAAAACTCATCATTTGAATATTAGGACTTTTTGCAATTTTTTATTTTTTTATTTTGTTTTATGATAATGTTAAAGGACCAGTGTGTAGGATTTAGTGGAATCTAATGGTGAGGTTGCAAATTATAAATACCTCATCTCACCCTCCTACACCTACAGTGGTCACAAAGCTCACGCACAACATGAAAGGCCGTACTGAGAGCCAGTGTATGGTTTGTCCTTGCTGGCCTAAACATGGCGGTGCAACATGGTGGCCTCCATGGACAATGATCTGCACCCTCTGTATATGTAAAGGGCATATTCTAAAGTAATGAAAACCCCAAAATTCACATTATATGCCATTTTTGCCATATTCTACAAACAAATCATTTACGCATTGGACCTTAAAATGATTGCATCAGAGTGTAAACACAAGTTGGTGCAAGATGACAGTGGCAGTTTAGGACACGTCTTAAATAACTTATATTTAAGGTGTGACCTAATCCGCCACTGTCATCCTGTGCCGTGGGTGCACAAGTATCCCACCCTGTGTACCCATGGCACACAAGAGAATGCACTTTATCAGCTGCACACAAGTGCCTTGATTAATTCATTGGTGTGTTTTGAGCATAACATGCAATAAACCAATCAGAAAGTCAGCTCTCATCACCTTTAAGAAGCAGGTGTGCCCGGAGTGCAAGTGTTGGTAGAATGATGGTGGAATTATAAGGAGGAATCAAGGAGCAAGGAGACAGATCAGCTGGTTCAAGAAGTGAAAGCACTCAATACAAGTTTAAAGGAAGTGATGCACAATTAAGCATGGATTATCCAGCAGGTATATACAACCTGCTGGTCTCATGGGGTCAGATATAGCATCTTCTTCATTTTGTATTTTATAAATCATAATTGTTTATTCACCTTTTCAGGCTGACACAAACACTACAGTTACTCCAGCAGTCATGCTGACTATCTGTTAAAGACAGTCCGACAGCTGTGATCCCGTCCTATGAGCACTTCAGATCTATGGAGATTTATTAGGCTTTATAATCATTAAAGGTGTTGAATGAAAATGCAGCCTACACAAGCGTCGAATTCTACCTGCGTTGTCAGCAGCACAGCACAAGAGCTGCATGGTGTGATGTGATTTCATAACTGAAGTGTGTGAAGGACGCACACTTTTGCTTTTTCCTTCTATGTGGGAGAGAGCGTAAAAGTGTGTATCCCAGCGCACCATGGAGCACTTCCCCAGTCTGCTCTTCTCAGAAACACGTTTTTCACAAGGAAATAAACAACTTAATGTTTTGCATTTGATGCCGAATTTGCAAGAAGGCACAACAGATTAAGTTGCCATAGCTGTTTTTAGCTGTTCTGAGGTGGTGCATACGAGTGATTTAAGAGAACTTGTGGCATTCACCCATTTTCTCATATTTTGAATTTTCTTTCAGATATGAACACATTTCCAAGAGGTCCAGATGTGTTGTAGAGTCATGTTGTACAGTCAGTCTGCTGTTAGCCAAACTGAAGTTTTTCACTCTTTTCATTTCATTTTGAGACTGAAAAATAAATTAACCTTCATAATGATGTCGACATTATCCTGTTTGACAGCATTTCAAATTATAATATAATTATAAATGTACATATATATGTTTCAGTGGTCCATTATGACTTGCTGTCAGTTGTTTGTTCAGGAAAACATCCTCACTTACTCTGTTGTCTTTCTCCATGATGAAAACTTCCCCTTAACCTTACTGTGGCTGTGACGAGTTGGGTTTTCTTTTTCCTCTTAAGTCATTTTCATATTGAGACATTTCCTCTTTATTTCAGTGACACTCAGACCCTCAGGTAACACGGCATTAACAGCACTCACTTTTCCTGTTTCTTTGCTTTAGCAGGTCTTTTAATTTCACTGTTGACGCTGTTAAAATGACAGATTTTTCTTTATGGATCTCTGAAAGCAGGACGTCTCGTAAAGTTCTTCTTTTTTCTCTTTGATGCCATTTTTTTTTTCCACAGTATTTTTATTGGGTCCATAACAGTCATAATACAAACACACACAAACATAAAAAAAACAAAACAAAAACAAAAAAAAAGGAAAACAGCTCACATCAACAAACTTAGGAGGTTGCAGGAAATAGTCTATGTTGCAGAATGATCACAGAATATAAGAGTTCATGTTTAGGAGGCTCCTTGTAAGATCATGGAGGACAAGTCAGGTCCAATATATTTCAGATAGGGCTGCCATATTTTGTAGAATTGCTTCACTTTAGCATGTAAAAAACATGTAAGATATTCCAGAGGGATCAGTTCAAATGTCACTTTACGCCAGCCACTAACAGAAGGGCCCTTATCACTAATCCAGTGGACTAATATATTTTTTCTAGCAGCAAATGTCAAAACATTATATAGCCTTTTGCTGGCTGCATTAATCATATTTCTGCTTGGTAAACCTAAAATCAAAGACATTGGATCCATTTCTAAGTCCTTATCAAATATTTTTTCCATTTCACATAATACTTCAGACCAATACCGTTGTAATTTATAACATGTCCACAGGCAGTGGGTGAGGGTGCCCATTTCAGTTTTACATTTAAGACACAGAGGAGAAAGTGAGAGGTCAAAAGAATGCCTGCAACTAGGAGATATATATATATTTTATGTATAATTTTCAATTGGATTGCTTTTGTCCGAGTACAGATGGATATATTTTTGGCTTGACTCCAAATGTCTTTCCATGTCTCTTCATCAATAGTCACTGACAATTCCCTCTCCCACACACCCTTGATCCCCTGTGTATTTGTAGGAGACATGTCACTCATTACATCATATAATGAACTCAAAGACACCTTCTGTGGTTGTTGAAACAGCATTCTCTCAACAGCAGATATCTCAGGATAATCTATAAGGGTCGTACTCTTAGTAATATAGTGCCTAATTTGTAGGAAACGATAAAAATCTTGTTTTGTGAGCTGGTATTTCTCTTTCAATTGCTCAAATGACATTAGACTGTTGTTTGAAAACAAGTCTCCCATTTTTTTAATGTTTTTTTTTTTTTTTTTTCTTATCCCAATGTTGAAAACCAGGATCAAATGTTCCTGGCAAAAATTCAGGATTGTTAGTTATTGGGGTAAAAGTGGAGGTTAATTTGAATCTCCCCTATAGACGACAGACTAATCGCCATGCCTTCAAAGTATTAATTGTTATTGGGTTGGCACAGTTACAGTTACTTTGATGCCATTTTGATGATCATTCTGATTGTCTCTTTAAAATCTAGAGATTTGTCAGCTCATTTAATCTGCGTGTCTGGATTGGTCTGACTGATGAAGAGACAGAGGGAGTCTGGAAATGGGTAGATGGAACAAACGCTACTGAAACGTAAGACATTCTCCATTTTCTCATCTATTGACTGTCTACACTCTAAATGTGTGTCAGAACAGGGAGACATTGATGAAGTAACAATAAAGTCCAGGGTGGTCTTAATGTGTCTCTGGAGACAAAGTCTGCACAGACTTGGATTCAAAGATTAAAGAAGACAGATGATACAGAGATGAGCTCTGCTCAGCTTTATATAATGACAATAAAGAACTGTGTTTGTGTGAGTTCTGTCTACAGATTGTGTGATTGTGAACATCCATGATGTGACTCCCAAATGAAACACCTGACATTTCTCTTTCTTTATATTCACTTTTATTTATGTGGGACCTCATAATATCATGCACTGAAAGTACAATTAACAGATGTCAACTGTATTGATTTATAATATTTTTTTGTCTAATCAGTTTTTGTTCATCTCTAGGTACTGGGGAATTAATCAGCCGGATAATTATGAACAAGATGAAGACTGTGTTGAAATTTATCATGCCATTGAAAAATCTCCTTTGCAAACCTGGAATGATAACAAATGCTGGTCATCATTATATTTTATCTGTGAGAAGATACTTCACTAAAATCAAATAATTATGACATGATCCCACATCTGTTTTGTGCTCACACATGTGAAATATCCAGAGGTGTGGACTCAAGTCTCATGACGCGAATCATTAATTTGATGACTTTAATTCAACTTGACAAAATCAAAAATGATTTGAAACTTGAGCTTTGTGAGTTTAAAATACTTGACACCTTCTCCCAAGTCCAAAGATGAAGAAGTCTGTTGTTTAAAAAGTGTGAATGCATGAATCAATTCATTTCCTGAAATAATTAACGGAGTTTCAAATTAACATCCGCCAAGCACCAAATGCAGGTGGATTTTCTGTTTGGTGAGT
Source organism: Lutjanus erythropterus (assembly GCA_020091685.1). NCBI lineage: Eukaryota > Metazoa > Chordata > Actinopteri > Lutjaniformes > Lutjanidae > Lutjanus > Lutjanus erythropterus. The sequence continues at coordinate 6,757 of JADIXO010006679.1, forward strand.
AAATCTATAAATCCTCCAGACTGGGGTGGATGTAATGCCATTAAAGACTGGAAACTCAACTTGGGACTTGACTCGAGGCTTGCCTGTCTCGACTTTGGACTTGAGTGCAAAGATTTGAGACCTACATGGGACTTGCACAGCAGTGACTCGGTCCCTCCTCTGGAAATATCTCACTGTACATTCTCCTCCTGTGAAAACACAGGAGTGCGTCTCTGCTGTATTTTTATTGAATAAATCACCTGCTGAGCTCAAACACTTCACTAATGTTGTGTTCATTAAAGCTACAATCAACTTTCATATTGTGTTGATTCTGGAGGTAAAAGGATTTCCACAGTAATAACCACAGAATGTAACATCAAAAATAAACATGTGGGGCCTCATAATAACATGAACTGGAAGTATAATTCACAGATGTCAACAGTTGTAATATTTTAGTGATGGTTCAGTTTCTTGGCTGATGAGTTTTTGTTCATCTCTTGGTACTGAGGACATAATCAGCCTCATAATTATCCTCCAAATGAAAACAGTGTTGTGATTTTAAGCCCGTCTCCTGACTGAAATAACTGGAATGATTTAATCTGCAGTGTTTTATCAAACTTTATCTGTAAGAAAATACTTTGTTAAAATCAAATTATTGTGATATGCTCTTGGACTGATTCTACATCTGTTTTTCTGTTTTGTTTTGCTTTCATTCATGTGAAATAACAGTAAGATGCTGTACATTCTCCTCCTCTGAGAGCAGAGGAGTGCATCTCTGTACTCTGTTGTTTTATGCAGAAATAAACTGCTGTGCTGATACTTCACTAAGACTATATTCATTTGTCATGTAATAACAAAAACAAACAACTAAGAAATATATTTGTCCCACATAATGTGTTAGCACATTATGTGATCACCATCAAGACTGACCATATGGTACCTAATTTGAATAATGAATTCAGTGTGATAACTGACCTTTCTGGTAAAAGAAAATAAATTTCACTCAGCTTTGTATGGTTTGTGTGGTTCATAGGTTCATGTATATTTACACGTGTGTGTGTGTGTGTGTGTGTGTGTGTGTGTGTGTGTGTGTGTGTGTGTGTGTAACTAGGATGACCAAGTATCCCACTTTACGTGGAACTGCACAGCATTTATATCCTTTTTCCCACATCCTATTTTTCACAATCAACTTTAAGTCTCTTCAGCTTTGAGAGACATTTTGTAGCTTGTTCTGATTATACAGTCAGTTCACATGTTTCAAAGTAGTGCAGCTTTGGTAGTAGGAGAATGTCTGAAGTTTTCGGCATGCATTTTTACAGTGCAATTTAAAAAGTGTCTGCTTTTATCACGGGAAAACTCGTGAGTTCGGACGGGTTGTTCAAACGACAAAGCAGCTGTGAGTAAGTTACTAAAACATAAGAAACACTGAGCACAACCACACAGTTTCTCTCCTCTTCTCTTCCCTCTGGCTCTCTCTCAAACATACACACATTCTGGCTACAACAGAGCTGTGCGTCCAGCAGCAGTCCCACGGGAAGAAGCAGAAACTTCAAGACAAGTTGACACAGACCTACCAAACACCAGCAGCATGAGCAGCCAGTGGAGGAAATATATATATTTTTATGAGCAGTAGAACACTAATAATTGTCTATTACCATGACTACAAATGAAGCGCTGAATTATTTGGTACAGTCATAGATTTACAGGTAGCCTCTTTTGGGCCCTTGAAATATTCAAAAGGGCTGCATCTAACCTGTGGGTCACAAATTGTGTAGGCTCGCGTTCTATTCTTTATTGTTCTCTAAATGTCTATCTTAGAATGATGTAACAAATAAGTAATAAATTGCACTGAACTTGAATTTGTCTGCTTACGTAAAACAATTATTGTACCGTGTGTGTGTGTGTGTGTCTGTCTGTGTGTGTAGACCTATTTCACTTCAACCATTTTCACATGAATTAGTAGTGTAAGCACATGTTGTCTCAATGGAAAAGCTCCACCCCACTAAATGAAATGAGACCTTAGTTGGTATAATCATTTATTTATCCTTCTATTTCATATCAATATGACTGTTGTGAAAAAGTAGAGTACTATAGAATTCCATGGCCAGTGAACACCTCAGCCACTGTCAACAAGGCAGAACAGCACCTCTATTTTATCAGGTCAGTGAGAAGGAAGTCCGTCTGAGTCATCAGCCTCTTAGCCACAACTTTTGGAGAGCATCCTACTGTTCCAGAGGAATGTTAAAACCATACAGGGGACTCAGTGGAACACAGCTCCCCTCTGTGGACGCTATGTTCAACTACCATTCTTAGACAGTGAAAAACAACACCATTTGGACACTGTCTTTTAAGGCTTCAGCTTTTTCCTCCCATTGGCTGTCTTATGCAAGACATTCATGCTGGAATTAAATACCGTTCCTCAGTAAACACTCCTCCAACACTGTGATACCAGACTGGCAACCCAAAACCAAATTTTGATTGTGTAAATTTTAACATGCATCTTTTGTATTTTTGTTAGTTAGACCTTTGTATATATAAGACTTTCAAATTCTCTGGCACACTTCTTTAATTTGTTTATAATAAGTTTATAACCATTAGAGTGATGTACTATTGGTGCAAACACATAAGGTGGAAATAAGGAATTATTGTATAACAGTCAAACAACCACTTTATATATGTTACTGTAAAGCAACAGTTAAAACCAAACAGAGGAATTCAAGTCTTTATAGTGTGGCACTTAAAAGGACCTTTGTGTTTTCAGAGAGGACAAATATACATTGGTCTTCATGGCAACTGATGATTGATTCTTTGGTGTTCTTGGTGTCTCCAGGAAGACTTTTCACTCATACACACACACACACACACACACACACACACACACACAGACATATATATATATATATATATTGCATTGACTACTCCTGCAGTGAATGTGATAAGCCTCTTCAAGTCAATCATTACTTTGCCTTCATTTACCTGATCTGGTTTTAATGGTTTGTTTCTTTGCATTGCTTCTTTCCACCTCCTCTCCGTCTTGATTTTTTAAAAATTTTGTTTTTACAAAAATCTTTACTGAGTTTTAATAAGCAAATGCACAAGCACACTCAAGATAAAAATAAGATAAAGTTTCAAAGGAATGCAAGTTCACACAACCACAAAAAGTGGTAAATGATAACTCATCCTGATCTGTTAAATGAATAAAAGCCTCTGCAAAAGGAAGGTCTAGGTGATTAATTATAAGTTTAATTAAATGATACATGTACCTCAGACAGACAACCAGCTGTTGTCAGTGACTTGATTTTGGATAGGGAGGATGGATGGTTACGAAGAGGAACAGATGTGAAAACAGAGAAACCTTCCATCAACACCGTAGGAGGTCTGCAACATCATTCATCTCCCACCTCTATTCATCCTCTCTAAAGAGGCTCAACAACCATTCACTCTCAGTCTCAGTGTTGTTTCATTCTGCCTCAGGTGACTCCAACAACTCTAATGCCTGTCATTACAACAGCCCAGAGCTCTAACAAACCAAGTCTGGCACAAGATTGGGTGAAGACTGGAAGCTAACAGGTTTGTTGAGGCCGGCTGGAGCAAAGGCTGGTGGCCAACAGGCTGGGACACAGAGGAGACTGGAGTGACGCATTCAGGAAAAGCAGGGCAGAAAAAAGAGCTGGAGCCCTATTGACAACTATGATGAAGATGAAACTATTGAATATGTACTTCTAGTGCAGGGATAGTTGTAGAATTTGTGAATTATAATACAGTGATTGATGGTGTCCTTTAAGAAAAAAATCCCATGTTGCACCTTGAATTTTATTGGACAATGATTTATGCTGTTGTGGTGAATATATGGAAGATGAGGTGCAAAATAATTCATCACCAAGTTAATATCACAAATGATATATAATGATATATGAAACAGTCACTGAACTGAAAGAAAAAGAATTTTGGACATCAGACAAAACAGACACACCTTGACACTTGCTAAACATTCTAAGTTCATACTCTGTATTTTTGCTCACACTCTTATTTAATAATGTATTATTGCTAATTTATTATTGCTATTCTCTCCTCTGCATTTAATATCCAAATTCGTGCCAGGAAAAATGCAGGCAGAGCAGGTGTTTTGTACTGATGTTCTTCAGAGTTACACCCTGATTTTCAGACCCGTGAACATGATAACTTCAAAATGGTATGAAAGAGAGGGACACAGGCATGCTTCCTGATCAGAGAGGGGCGTGGCTAAAATCTGTTTAAACTCACGGACTCAAGCTTATACTGTTTCAATAGTGACATGAAAATGTTCAGCAGCAGCACGGGTTCAGCACCTGGACAGAGCCAGCAGCTACCTGCTCTGATGGTGTCAGTTCAGAACCTCAGACAGCGACGACTACACCAGACTCCCAGGAGAGCTGAGACACAGCTGCAGCCAATCACAAAGCAGCATCCTGCTGCACCACAGAAGGAGCTGTAGTTCTGTTTGCAACAGAGCACCACCTACACAGTTTAGTCTCTGATGAAATGCCACTCTGATACAGTGATTCCCAGAGACTGGGTCATGACCTACAGGTGGGTCACAGGAGGTGTCAGTTGGATCACCAAATAAATAAAAGAATATGGAAGAAATTCTGCAAATGTAATATTTCTATCTGTGCTACAGCTTTATAAAACATTTAAAATGTGTATATTGCTTGTTCATTCCACAAATTCCACATTTTATTTCATTAATGTATTTTATTTTTTAAGTATTGATATGTTTATTTTGGGCACATATGATGGTATAAAATAAACAAACATCCTTCAGGATTGTGCGAATATTGTCAGAAACAGCAATCAGTAGAACATGTCACTGCCAAAAGTACTCCAGAGAGTGAGAAACACAATAGCAAACATATGCACTTGTGTTTTCACTTGGCAGTTCATTGTGTATGTATAATGGTTATGTTCATGTTCTTAATCTGTTCACAGAAACAGAGCATTGAGATGAGACGTGAAACCATTATCCGCAGCCTTATACTGTACCTTGGCGAGAAGGATGAGGAACTTTTTGAAGACTGCTTGGTATAGCATGATTTTAATCATTTAAAAAAATTAATTTAATGAAACGGGTTAATTTAATGTTGAGAGGAAAGCAGACAAAGGAACAGACATATTCTTGTGTTCATTCTTCCCTGATAATGAAGTCACTTTGAATGATTCATGAATTCTAGTATTTGTTTCTCAATAATTTTCTTCTTTTTTGTTGTACGTTGTATGCAGGAGGACAGTCGGAGTGATGTCAGTAACTACATCCTCAAGATACTCGTCGTCCATGGTGCTGATGAGGATCCAGTCGATGTCTCCATCCTTGTCGAAGGCCATGAGATTTTGCCAGGGTGCAACAGTACTGCGAAAGCTTGCTCACTGCTCATGGGACTGATTTATGCCCTTAACTTGGCATACCCTCCCACTTTGCGCTACACTTTTGAGGTCTTCCAAAAACTCTTGCTGGAGCTGGATGGATTTAAACTGTCCCCAAAAGTAAACACCTTGAAGTTGAAGTTGCTTTCCTAAATGCATGTCATGACTTTGTCATCCTAGAGGAGAAAAATGTGGCATCATGCATGGACCCTTGTTGAGGATGTAGCATCATGCATGGACCAAAAATGCCAAGAATCAGCACTGAGTTCCAGTTAATCTTGGTTTACTAGTGGGAAGTTGCCTGTCATAAATGTTTTCTCATTTTTTGTCAAATAAGGTATCTGTTACAGTAAAGATTTTATTCTTCATCTATAATGGTTAGACACCTTAAGCTGGTCATTTTGTAATCGATTCTGTTGATTTTATTTCATTAATGTTTTAAAAGTGCACTAGTCTAGAGGACTGGTTGAAATGTTGAAATTGCACTGTTTCAGAGTGTAGGTTTGAAAGATTTTAATTGCATATTTGAGAAGTGACTATGTTACCAGATCTATGTTGGATGCGGTGTATAATGTGTAGTACTGTGTATTTGCTGTTTACCAGTCATACCAACCTTTAAGTAGTATGATACAAATTTAGATATTTTTCTTTAAAAAAAATATACTTAGTCTTACTTTAAATACAGTACCTTTTGCTGAAGATAGATCTTTAATTTACTGTTACTGTTACAATATAATGCACTTTTACTATTAATGCAGTACTTGTACATTCTTTTTTTTTCTCCATTTAAATAGGAGTATACATACAAGCTTAAGAGGCTGTTTCTATCCTGACCCCAGAAGTTGTTTTGAGCATGTTTGTGTGTTAAACGTTCTTGAATATCTGAGAATGTTGAAACTCTGTTTCAGAGGGTTGCAAGTTTTTCACTGCATATTTGAAAAGCACTATTCCAGATCTGTACTGTATGTACAAAAGCATTGGGACACCGGCACAGTCTAATGCTATTGACAGTGACAGTGTCGACAGTGTTCCTAATATTTTGCCACAATAGTGTATATTGGATGTAGTGTATACTGTGTAATACTGTCTGTTTGTTCAGTTTATGTCAGTCATGCCAATGTTAAATTTATGGCTGCCCCATAAAAGATTGGGCAATTCAATCCACAATAGTAGTGGATTTACTTTGACGGTACTTGTTTGTTGAACTGTTTAACATGAAAAATAAACACGTTAATTGCATTGTAATTTAGTCTTGTGATATGTGATAAATATATATTAAATGCATAGAGTAAATTTATTTGGTAACATTTATCAAAAGAAAACTGGCAATGATTACGTAATTTTAGTGAGTAATGTAACGTAATGCAAGCAAGTAAATTAAAATGTCAAGCACAAGAAAATAATTAAAATCTACTAAATTACCCCATAACAGCAAATACTACAGATATATAAAATTTACTTAAAATTTTGGGGAAAATGATGTTCCTGTCTATGAAAAACAAGTAGATTTTACTTAATTTGTTTAAATAAATATAACTTAAAACTTGGATATGATTAAGTAAATGTTACTTAATATCGTCACAACTGTTATGTTTTATGTTAAGTAAATTTTACTTGATACTGGCAAGTGAGTGTTACTTGATATTGCAGCATTAAATTTTACTTAAATCATTTGCGTGCAAATACTTACAATATATTTTTTAAGTAAATCTTATGAGTTATTTTTTTCAGTGCACTAAAGCAGGAAGTCATGTAAGAGGGCATAGCTGAGCTAAGCCTAAAAGGGGGTCTAATCCATTTTTTGAAAGAAATGGATCTGATTAAAATAATCTTTTTTCCCCTTCTACTTGTGGTCCACACTCCATCATAGTACATGAGGGTAATGCACTTTAAAGCTGGTTGTAACCCACCATGAAATGAAAAGAAGAAGAAGTCAAAGTCACTCATTTTAGGAAAACTCTTCTGAAGCGAACATGCCTGAACCAGCGAAAGCACCGAAGAAGGGCTCAAAGAAAGCCGTCTCTAAAGCCACCAAGAGCGGCAAGAAGAGGAAGAGGACCAGGAAGGAGAGCTACGCCATCTACGTGTACAAGGTTCTGAAGCAGGTCCACCCCGACACCGGCACATGTCACTCTGAGGTAAGTTGTCTCATCATCTTGTTACAAACGACAATTTTCCCTATTATCCAATAACAACCCTGAAGAAGCACTCTTTTCAAGCTGCTAAAGTAGGTGTTAAAATAAAAAAAAATAAAAAAAAAAACACTGTGTTGGTATACTGCTTCATACAGTGTTAGGGGTTGTAATCGTTATACACAGTTTGTCAACAAAATGGTTGAAAAAAGAATGATAAAAGATAGGGATATGCAAACAGATGAAAAGATGGAGGGAAACTCAAACGTGTTAAAATGGTTC
>JADIXO010006689.1:0-13113 GCA_020091685.1 Lutjanus erythropterus
CTTAAAGAAACGATCTACTTCACATATTTAAACACACAAACTGAAAGCCATGAAAAATAAGCGCATTACAAAATTCAACATCACAGATAGTATCAGTATAATGTAATATGTCCTCTTTGTTACAGAAAAAAACAGAGGGACGTTTTTGAAAGATTTTTTAGTGATCCTATAAATTATGAAGCCTGTTGCTCTATTCCGTGCAGATATTAAAGTAACATTTATAGAATAATTAGGAATCTTAATAAAACAATTCAGGAGCTGTGACTTAAACACTGAATTTGCAGGAATATTTTATTTCCTTTCCCCATGCTGACACATAAGTGATGTGATATATAATCACAACCGTTTTATTGAATTAAACTTGATAATATTCATTCAGCTGTCAGTCCTCATGAGTCCTCCGTCTCTCTGTTTGACTGTTCTGTGTCTGATCGGGACTTTAGCTTCAGTGAAGATTCTTAAAAACCTACGAGAATGGATTTTGTTGACTGTAAACTTCTTTTACTTCGTCACGGAGCTGCGCACTTTTCTTTTTAAGACAGATACAACTACTTTAGTCCAGTTTGAAATCAGGTGTGTCTACACAAGCAATAAGTAATCAGAAAAATTAAGAGGGGTGGCCCAACATGAATAATACCACTGAAAGGGTGCCACACACAATTTGCATAACTTGCACTATGAAGCCAAAATTTTCAAATTAGTTTTTAACCTTCCTTTATATCTGCAGGACACTGATACCATCGCAGATGTCACACAAGTTCCTGTTTGGGTATTGACTGTTATACCTGAAGACAGACAGCAGCCATGTCCACGTGCCCTGCACCTTGAACCCTCCAGCATTGCTATCATACTGGAAGGTAATAATATGTCAATGTCATCCACGATGATATTACCGTAATATCATCGTGGATGACATTGGAAGCCACGCACAAACATTTTGTGTTACATTTGGACTAATATACGCTCTTCATTTGGATTATCCAAAAAGATTAAAGAACACCTTTGACTTCATTCAGAGGGTGATGCTCAACCTGGGTGTAGGTAACCTGAGACCAGAACTTCACAGCTTGAAAAATGCTCTTTTGCAGTAGGTGGGTGTACTGCCAGCAGATCCTTAAAATAGTAAGGGATCCTGAAGCATAGATACTTGATTTGAGTGTTAAACTCATATATTTGCAACTAACCTCTGCAAAGTTCTTAGTAAGTTACAGTCAGTCACAGATGGATGATTTTGGTTACTTGTTATACTTAAGTTTAGTGTCCCAGTCTGTGGGATATCGGTTGGAGGTTTAATCCCATCTTGATTAATCTAAACCAGTTTGTGAAGTTTAGTAAATAAAAGCTTGATTGAATGTAAGTGGCATTAGCAGTCTTTTGAAGAGCAGAGTCATTTTGAGAAGTCAGACTCTCTGAATGAGTCAGATGATTACAACAAACCTCTTTGTGTACTTATCCAAATGTTAAAGATGTTACAGAAATATTTGATGGCAGTGAGCCTTAACTTCCAGTTAAGTTGTACTATAGATGCACCAATTTTCTGTAATTGTGAAAAATTCTTGAATTTATTTGTTGAATTGGTTGGAGTTGCTTAAATTATCTTGCGTTCTAGATAACTCAGACCATACCAGCATTAATACACCTAGTTTTAAATACTGGATCGTGACCGCAAAATCTTTAGGGATACTTCTACTGCAAGTTGTTAATGGCCATGGAGCTTTGGAAAATTCAAATACCCAGATTGCCTGTATAAATCCACCTATTTTTGCAATTTGTTTTGTTTAGTGCAGTTCAAAGCATATGCATTGTTTGCATTTCATTTAATTTGAAAGCTGACTGAAGCTTAATTGAATATTGGTATTGTGATAAAAGCAGCCTTGTTGAAGTCTTAAGTAATGTCAGAGAAAGTTTCTACATTAGTTTAGAAAGATTTGCGTATAAAAGATAATTTTACAAGGCTTACATATTTGTTTTTATGGTGAAATTTCATTTGTTTCCACAAACAGTGGCCTTGGTTTAAGATGCACAGAATTACATTTTGTTCAAATAATAAAAGCCTGCAAACTTATCATTCTTTGTTCTGCTTACTTGATTTTTTTTAGTGCAATTGGTTTCCTAGATTCTACTGAGTAAACACAACTCAGTCAAGTCAGACTAACTTGGCACTTAGAAAGATCAAGTTTATTATTCTTGCTATTTTTAAGTTTAAATAACTTCACAAATAAGTAAATACAATTAGATTCAAAGTAAACTTAACAAGTAGATATGAAGTAAACTTAACTTAAGACTATTTTTTATATTTACTTACCTTTTTTAGTGCAATCGGTTTCCTACATTCTTTTAAGTAAGCTCAACTTGTCACATTTTAGAGTGTACTTATCTCGCCATACTGGCTGTGCCTGGCCGCTCACTTGGAAGCACAAGAAAAGAAAATGCGTCTCGCGTGATAATTACACTACAATTACAACTGACCCCAGACGATGTAAAGTTAATACATAATAATATATTTTTGTTTTTAAAATGTTATATGCAAACTTGCCATTTTCTACATTTATGCAAGTGTTATTGATAAGAAAAAAATAATTTAGACAATTTTTAGACTGAGCTCTATGGTGACTCATGCCAGTTTTAGAACATGCCCTGCGGGCAACTCATTGGGTCTGTGCGGGAGACCAGGTGCTCGCGGGCACCTTGTTGGCTACCTATGCTATAGATTATGAAGCCTCTTGCTATATTCCTTCCAGACATTAAAGTAAAATTTTGAGAATAATTATGAACCTTAATAAAACAATTAAGGTATTGTGGTTTAAACACTGCATTTGCAGGAATATGTTTTAGCTATTAAAAATAGTTAATGAAGCAGTGCGACATTTTCACTTGTATGACTTTTGCTTTCCTCATGTTGACACATGGGTGGTGTGATGCACACAACAGAACAAGGTTAGAACATGTTTAACTGAATCCACAATCAAATGTTAGGCTGACTTTATGAAGCGGGTGCTTCCGCTAAACGCTGAAACACTTCTTCGCCGGATGTCGACCGTTCCCCTCGCCAGACAGCTCTTTTCAGGTTATGAAAATATGTTTCAGGCAGCCACCAGCAAATCACACCCTGCCTGTTTGTACTTCTGCTAAATCAATATCAGTCAAACAGGTGTTTGTTTATTCACTGTAGGAACCGTTTTTAAAAATCAGAGAGCAGTTTCTTTCTTACATTATTTGTCCTCCTGATTAAATTGTACAATCATTATTTTCTCAGCTGATTATAAATTTGAATAAATGACACTGATGAACCTGATGAAGTGTCAGTCATGTAAAAGCTGCAGTAATTGGAGACAAAGATCTAATATCTGCTGCTCTCAGTTGATATCAACAGGTCAGTTACACACATTATGAACAAGTGTTCACAGAATAGCATCTTTACACTTTCTGTCAGAGAACAAGTGAACAAATTTACTGAACTTACTTTGTATTCTGGTTGTGTCCACGATGTTTCCTCGACTGGAGTTTATAGATGTAACTTGATGTGAGATGACACGGACGGTCGGTCCCGCCTCTCCAAGGGGCGGCCGGCCCACCGCGTTTTCTGGCTGCTGATGGAGCGGCCGGAAAACGAATGTAAACCACAAGCTGTGCAAGAAGAGAGGGACGGCGGGTGTATTGACAATACCATGCACCATAAAGGAGGCAAATCACCCACAAAGTATTGTTTTCAATAAATTAGATTTAGCCATTTAGGCTATGTATTGGACATTCATTTTTCTGTGGGTTTCAGAATTAACATCTTCCATCATGACTGTTAAAAATGTAACCAGACAACCAGGCGCATTCATTGCTACCTGTAATGTAGGGCCTATAGTACTTGCTCAAGAGTGAGGGGGGATTAAATTCTACGCCAAAGATCGCCCATATATTTAGGCGAGAGAAATATCCCTTATCTGGTAACTCTGCTTAGTATAGCCTACTGTAAGTAGCCTGGCTGGCTGGAGCTGCAACTAATAACCAGCTCGCAAAATAAAACAGAACAGAAACAAACAAACACAAAATCACCAGTCATCATGATACAAACTTATAATTTCCACCGATGTGTTTTCTAAATTCTATCACCCATATGTGAGAAGTGAGCAGTGAGCACCTTCAGTGTGCCTCCCTGCCGCTGCTGAAGTCTCACACACAACCTGTCGAAGGAGAAAGGGGAGGGGGGCGGGAGATTCAGGCCTTCTCCCTGATCCAGCCTCGGCTGTAGGCATGCATCTAATAGCGTAACCATACCATAAGTTGGCCATATAAATCGCGTCAGTAATTGCTTCCAAATAAAGCACATTTAATTCGTAGTATTATTAATCCAAGCCCATAATGTCACAATTAATTTTTCCTGGGTTGTGCGAAATCGCAGAAAAAAACCTATACAAAATGACAATTGTCATCTACAATCACGGTTTTATGATCTATGTGGAGTAAGTTAGAAAATAAACAAATGTTTTTTTTATTTTTACTCCATTAACCATTGACTATAACAGCACTCATTGAGTGAGAAATAAAAGTTAGGGTTTTTTAACCAGAAACGTGTATCTGTTCACAGGTCCATGTGTGTATAAAAAAATAACAACAGACTGAAAGCATGCAGTTTCCCCAGAAGGGATTAATAAAGTACAGATTTCTTTTCTTTTCTTTCTGAGCCCCATCCCTCTAACAGTATTACGGTACCGCTTGAAAATCAAACAGTGTTGATAATGCTTCATAAATTCAGTGTCACAAAAATCATGTAACAGAGACACATAAAAAAGGGAAAAGAAAAGAAAAATAGGGGGTGTTCGCCCAGGGCACCAAATAGGCTAGGACTGCTCCTGTCCACAATCAAATGTTAGACTGACTTCATGAAGTGTTTGATCAGGTTGAACGTTCCACAGGTGTCATGAGTGCTTCCGCTCCCTCTCTGTCCATGCTACTACAAACACAGAAACAACCACAATCTCTTCTTGGCCTGGTGTTGACCGTGATCATGATTCCCCTCGCCACAGACAGCTCGCGTTTTCAGGTTATGAAAATATGTCTTTGAAACAGCCATCAAGTGGCGGAGCCTCCGGGCACTGACTGACTGTTTGCTGCGCTCGCAGACGCCTCACTGCAACAACTGCTGTGTATCTGATCGAGGCTGTAAGTTTGTCCTGATTTTTAAAACCCTATGAGGATGGATTTTGTCAAGTGTAAACTTGCTGTATTTCCTCGTTCCGCAGCTCGACACTAAAAGTGCTTGAACTGGTGCGGTCCTGTCCACTGCATTGAAAGCAAAGGAGAACTATAGACCAGGGCTCTGCAACCATTTCTGCCCACTCAAAAAACTTTCTGAAGCCAACTATTAAATAGGCTCTTTTCAGTGAAGACTTTTTTTTTTTTTTTTCGCATAGCTTATAGCTTAACTCCAGAAGTCACCGCCAGTATTTAGAGGAAAAGATACATTGGGTGGCAAAATATTAAAACTTTTGTCTTTAATTTAGTGTATAGGTTACATTTTTTTCAGTTGGAGAATGTAAGAATCACTTTACACTGTAAAAGAAAACAAAAAACAGTTGAGACAACTCAAAATTTCAAGGGAATTTTTGAGTCAGGCTGAAAGCATGGACATTAACACTTGTGAACCCTCAAAAAAATCCCCTTAAGCTCCCTCATACACATTTTTGTGTATATCCAAATAAATATAAAAATAAACATATTAAGAATATATTTTTCCAAATTTTTTTTTGCTTTTTCTTTTTTCTGACTCAAGTTTTAAGCATAAAAAAAAAATTCCACCATCATTTTTAGGATTTTAACCCTTTAAATGCCAGTTTGTGTACAAGATGCCACTGTTTTTTAAAATGAAAAAAACACAATAAATGAATTAAAATTAATATACTAAATGCAAAGTGGATTTTTGAGGGGGGTTTATTACAGTCTAGTACAGGTGTATTCAATTAAAATTCAAAGAGGTCCAGTTAGAGAAAATTTCCTAAAGCAAAGGTCCAGAACATCATAATGTCTAACTTTCTCGAATGGGCCGAACCAGTAAAATTTATAAAAAAAAGTAGAAAGTATAATCTATCGATTATTCTGCCGATTAATCGAGTAATCAGATAAGAAATATTGCGTGTTCTGCATTTTTTTCTATTACATTACTTTTGCTTTATTTAAGAACAATGGTAATATACAAAAGAAAAGATCAGACTAAGGTCTATTAAATGAACAACTATAAATTGCTAAGGTAAAAATACTCAGCAAAGTAACTTTACTTTTAATATAGATTTACTTTTACTGTTTTCACTTTACTTTTTACCTTTTTTTTTTACCAAGTACAAAGGTAAAAGTAAAGGTAGTAATGTCTGCAGAAACCACAAACAGAAGAGTGAACTCACTTTTTTAGCTGAAACAGTCACCGGGATGTTTTGTTATCATGTTAAAATCACAACATTTTTTTCTGAGCAGGACAGACGCTCTCAGACCCCCAGAGGACAGAGGACAGGGGACTGGTTTACCAACATGACACCTTTTTCTCCTCTTATGAGTTTGCAGGTCTGTATTTAGGAATTAAAAAAATAGCGATAAGAATACCATTAAAGTACAACAACAGCAATAAAAATGTTGATTTTTCAAAAAAGGAAACAATAATATGCAAGATTTTTAAATTGTAATTAGTTATTTTACATCATAGCATTAGTGCTTTTACTTAAATAAGGAATGTGAGTATTTTTCCATCACAGCAGGTCAGTGATCAGTGTTTCAGTGACTCTCTGTGGTTCAGTGAATAGTGTTTTATTTATGGCGGCCCGCCACATTAAAAACATGGACACCACGACATCAGGGTCGGGGTGGGACTCATTTTCAGCCCGGGGATTTCACCAGACCAGCCCTTATGCACGCGCGTGCGCGTAAAAAGGCGTTTTTCCGTTTCTCCGATACGGCATTTTTACTAGAATAATGGCTTGGTTTTTATGGCGCCGCCCGGTACTCCCTATGGCCACCCCGAGCCTGCACGACATGATTTTCTATTTTTGGAGCCGCGCACCTTTTTCGGTCGTGTCTAGACGGTGACGCTTTATTTGCACAACTCTCGCCAGGTTTGTGTTCGTCATTTCTATTTGCAGAGCTGTAGTCCACGATGATGCTGCCCTCTATTGACGAAGTCGCGGTACTCTCCAAACGGTGTTAGGAGCGGCTCTCCCGTGTCCTCTGAATCGGCACGCCTCTTCTCCGGTCTCTTCTCTGGTCAAACGCTGCTCCGGAATCGCTCTGCCTTCTCTCTTCTCGTCGGACACCCGCTGCTCTTTACTTGGGACTCTCACTCTGGTCTCTCGGCCGTACTGGCGTTACGTTTTCACTGTAACTACACCGGTCCAAGGAACAATGGCCACGCATACAGATGTCTTTTTCAGGTTTTAATCTCCATTCTCCGCAGACACCGTGAAAACTATAAAATAAAATACATAAAACAGCATTTGAAAAACAAATAATTATAATTGAAAGTCTCTGAAAGTCTCAAAAATCACATTATAAACAGGTCCCCACAAGCTAGCACAACAACAGAAAGGTTGTTCATTAAAGGTCACACACGTTAAAAAACATACAAAAACAAATAAATGTAACAATAAATACCGTGTGCGCCTCTTGGACCATGCAGAATGTAATTTTTTGGGCCGCGTGTACTCTCCCCTCAGCTTTCCTCTCTCTGCTCTGCAACCATAAGGCATTCCCCAACCCATAATGCCATTGGCGTGACCTCTGACCTCTGTTACGTGACCATTACTCTATCAAAACAAACTTACATAAAGAACAATACATTTTAAATCCATTTTAACCATTATGAATAGAAATATAAATGAAATTGTTTTCTTAAAAAATGTAAAATAAACATCAACTCAGTTTTTTTGGTAACATGTCTCTCAGACAGTTACACCCAGTACAAGAGTGCCCCTCTCAGGGGCGGACCTATAGGAGGCTATAGCTTCGAGGCAGCATGGGCGCGCAAAAAAAAAAAAAAAAATTGCCAATGCCCATGCATGATGTTACTCTCTGGTGGAGACGGACACGCACGAAGGGTGCCCTTTCTGTCTTGGCATGTTGCACACTAAGGCGGCACTTGCTAACCAGGAGACTTGTGCGCACTGTCACCTGCTCCGTAAATCAGAGACGCGTGGCTTTCCTGATGAAAATGTTAGGAATCCAGGCTGCTCGGGACGACCCCATGCTGTCCGAAGCCGCCGAGTCCCCCGCAGGTATGGACCTGGCACGTGGAGACTATGAGTGCGGAGCAGGGCAGTCGTGGGGGGAACACATGGATGAAGTTCATCCCAATATGGAATACTAGGGTGCTGAAGAGGACCCTATCAGCTGGGTGTGCCTTCCGATGACAAGCTGTCTGTCGCCGCCTCAGGCGGTTTCTCAGAGGGAGAGGCTGAAGCTGGAGGGGAAGATGAGGGAGAGGAGCAGTGCCAGGCCGTCAACGCCTGAGATTTTCCTACCGAGGTGGATGGCTCCACCCTGGCTCGTGTCGACTTGTGCCGCCGTGTGGCCGAGCGCCTTGAGGTGCCGTAGCCTCCTCCCCGCCAGCAGCAGACTCGGCTCGTGGGCAACTACTTTCTCCCGCAACAACCAGCAACGGTAAGGCAGCCCAGCTGCCAATCTTCCCCGACTTTACACTGGAGCTGTCACAGTCCTGGGCGTCTCCCAAGGCTCTGCTCTCCCTACCTTTCTCCCAATTCCTGAATTTGGAAGGGATGGAGGCCGCGGGATTAACTAGCGTCCCCCCTATGGATGAAACACTGGCCAGCCACTTGGCACCTAAGTCCAACACGACGGCCAGCAGGCTTACTTTCCCCAGCAGACAGTGTAGATTTTCTGCCTCCCAGCTGGAGAAAATTTACCACCCCCAGGGGCTCACCGCCCATGCGCTCAATACAGCCTCCATGCTGCAAGCGTACCAAGCAGAGAAGCTGTGGGACCTGCATGAGGCTCTTGCAAAGAAGGAGAGCGTGGCCGGGCTACTGGATGAAGTACATAGGACAGCCAATTTTATTTTGAGGCTTTCTAGCACGGAAGCGGTGGCTCTGGGAAAGGGCATGGCCGACACTGTCGTTGCTCAGCATCATCTGTGGCTCACGAGGTCATCTGTGGCTGACCGAGCTCCTACCTGGAGTAATTTACATCTGCTTGCCATATTCTTATTTTGAGCTAATTAGTGTTGTGGGATGTCAACGGAGAACAAAAGAACTAACAAAAAACTGGAATATTGACACAATGGAAGAGCTGGCGGGATCTATGTCATGGACATGAATTGAACGTCACATATAATTCTTACACTGGAGCATCAGGTAAGAAATACATTTCCCTCTTATTTTCTGTAACGTTATGTTAATAACCAAAGGTAATGCTTGTGGTGTCATGTCCATAACTTAAAGACCTTAACTTTATTAAACTGCTAACTGTCCAAAAAATTTCTTCTCCTAATACTACTGTAACATTCTGGGTTTTATTGTGTTATTTCCTGTTTTATTTTCTAACGCTACCTCTTGTGTCTTTTCAGTTTCCTGTGTTTTCCCGCCCCTCATCAACTCCACCTGAGGCCACTCACTCACCTGCCCCTGATTACCCTCCTTGCCATCCCTGTGTATTTATACCCCCACCAGCTCCACATGTCTCTGCCAGATTGTCTCTATTGTCTGTGAAGCTGCTTCGTGCTGTTATAGGCCTCATGTTTCCATTTGGACTTCGCCTATTTATGGGATTATAGTTTTGTGCCTTTTTTCCCTGTCTGTTTTTGCATTTTTGGACTCCCTGTGTTTGCATTTTTTTGGACTTCAGTAAAGACAGTGATTTTTATTTGAACCTCACTCTGCCTCCTGTGTGTTCTCTGCACCTGAGTCTCAACTCTCCCAGACACAACTTTAAAATTTCACCAAAACATTGCCCTTTTCATTAAATTGTCTCATCTGGGGTTTTAATCACCTGCCTGTGTGTGTGTTTTGGAGCTGTGTGTGTGTGTGTGTGTGTAATGCTCTAATATTAAAACTAAAATGGACTGAATATTTTTCTTTGTCTGTCCCCTGTCTATCCCACCCTGTTAGTTGTAGATGGTCAGACGTGACATCAATTTAGGCTAATCTTGTTCTTGATTAATGGATATGTTATTCTCTCAGTGAATACCAAACAATACATCTAAGTTGGAATCAATAAAAAATTATGTTAAGTTCCATGTACTTGTATACATAATATACAAATTTACTGATACTTTTTATTTTAATTGCAGAGACATGCTCCCCAAGGCAAGGTGATGATTGTCAGAGGGAAAAGTAAGTAAGAAAAAAAAAACAAAAGATGTGAATATTGTCTGGGTATTTACATAAATCATACTATTTCTCCCATTAAAAAAATCCGTCAGTCTAAGATATTGAATGGCTGTGCTTATCATCGCTACCATTCTCATCTCTCATTTGGTGTTGCTTAACTAGTTGAGAAATTAGTAGAACATAGATAACCTAACTTGTCTCTGTCCTGCCAGTCTTTGCAAAAGGGCAAATGCAGTGTCTGCTGAAATGCACTACCTGGGGACTTGCTGCATGCTGGTGGGCTTGGTAATTTCAACAACTTCACTTCAGGCCTTCATTCATTATTATTATT
Source organism: Lutjanus erythropterus (assembly GCA_020091685.1). Taxonomy (NCBI): domain Eukaryota; kingdom Metazoa; phylum Chordata; class Actinopteri; order Lutjaniformes; family Lutjanidae; genus Lutjanus; species Lutjanus erythropterus. The sequence goes on from JADIXO010006689.1 coordinate 10,648, forward strand.
ATGTATTGTAGAGTGCTTTGAGTGGTTGATAAGACTAGAAAAGTGCTATGTATGTACAGTCCATTTACTATATTCTTCACTGTGTCCAAACTGTTCTTCACACAGCAAAGGACCCACAGCAGTGCATCACCTGTGAGATCATGAGAAGGCTGAAGAACCAGGAGTGACAAGATGTCACCAGATGGCGGGGTGCAGATTTAAACACAGGGACAGGTAGGCCAACACAGGCAAGACATACAGAGACTGGATTTATTTTATTAAAGCAAGTTCAGATCAGTCATAATGAGAATGTTTTGTGTGAAGCTGATGAGTAGTGTTTTGCATTGCCCATGTCTCCAACAGTAAGCCAATGGTTTATATTGTTTGTGTGTCTGTGTGTGTTTTCTCCTCATAATCCAGAAATTTTGGGAATGAAAAGGCTTGTGCCACAAGATCTTCAGAGCCAGTGAGTATTTAGTTATGCTGACTTAAAGACAGTAATGGATAATGTGCACACTAGTGGCCATATTACTGCCAATTTGTCAGCACGTTTAATTTTTATTTGTTTCCCAAGAATTAACAATTACTTCTTTGTGAGAGGAAACCCATGTGAACACAGAGGCAGGCAGAATATGCAAACTCCAAGGCACCGGTCGGGGTCAAACCCTGCAGACAATATTTTACTCATCTATGCAGTTCTTGAGTTTAAAGGGACAGATCCCTTTCTGCAGTTGGTTTGGGTTAGGACAGGCAGGAGTACCAGCACAGAAGCTAAGACATGTACTGCTGTGGATGGGTTTTGCAACAAAACTTATTTTAGGCACTTAGAAAGCATCAGTTGAAGTGTACGCTATATTAACAGTGCACTGTAACAATTTAACAATGCATTGTAATACAATACATTGTGATACAATACATTGCAAGCTACAAGCTGCATGCATGTACATTCCCCACACACCAGTTCAGATGGTGCACGTATTAGCATGAGGTTAGTAGATAATGACTGACCCAGAAATCGCAGAAAAAAACCTATACAAAATGACAATTGTCATCTACAATCACGGTTTTATGATCTATGTGGAGTAAGTTAGAAAATAAACAAATGTTTTGTTTTTTTTTACTCCATTAACCATTGACTATAACAGCACTCATTGAGATGGGTTGAGAAATAAAAGTTAGGGTTTTTTAACCAGAAACGTGTATCTGTTCACAGGTCCATCTGTGTATAAAAAAATAACAACAGACTGAAAGCATGCATTTCCCCAGAAGGGATTAATAAAGTACAGATTTCTTTTCTTTCTGAGCCTCATCCCTCTAACAGTATTACTGTACTGCTTGAAAATCAAACAGTGTTGATAATGCTTCATAAATTCAGTGTCACAAAAATCAGATAACAGAGACACATAAAAAAGTGAAAAGAAAAGAAAAAACAATACAAATAGATACATAGATAGTAACAATTGGGTAGTAAGAAAAACAGAAAATAAAACTGATATATGTTAAAAATTTCTGAGTGCTCTTCTTGTAAAATATCAATAGTGTTTCATAGCACTGTGTGTTGTGCAAAGTGCAGTCATGTTAATTGTGCAATTTAGGAATGCCTTATTTTAATTTTATCTGCCTTCTATACTGTAATAATTGTTATATTTATGTTTTATTTTGACTTCTGGGTGCACTTGTTTTATATTTAGTAGTTCTTTTTTTCTATTTATAGCCTATGTAAGTATCTGTATCATAATTGTTATATTTATGTCTTATTTTGACCTCTGTGTGTGCTGTGTGCTTGTTTTATATTTAATAGTTCTATTTTTTTCTATTTATAGCCTATGTAAGTTATCTGGTTAAATTCAATATGGTTCTAACAACAGTTTGTACAATAAAATATGTTAATGTACAATCCTTAATATGTTTTATGTCTGCCTGCCGTGTGTCAGCGGTGGTGGTGGACGGCGTCATGCGGGCAGGGGGCGCCACAGGGGGGGTTCGCCCAGGGCACCAAATAGGCTAGGACCGCCCCTGCACATTGTCCATAGATGGACAGTTAATATTAATATTCAATCATACTGACTGAAGACGATCGTGGATAACAAACTTCACAGAGTGTGAAATCAGCAGTGTAATTATGGAGAATGAGACAAAATAAATGATGATGTTTGGTGGACTCAGTGTGGACATTACAGGAGACAAAAAGGCCTCAGAGTGGCAGCATGTGGTGGAGGCTGTGAATGCTGCTGACTCGGTCAGCGAAATGAATACTGCCAATTTAGGAGCCAAAAATACCAGCAGCGTTAGGCTGCTTTTTGGAGAAGGATGAGAGGAATACTGGAGAGGAAGAAGAGTGTCCTTCCTCTCCAGTACTTTATGGACACTGTTGCTACAGACAGTGAATTATTCACTGTCTGTAGCAACAGTGTCCATAAAGTAGCTAAGTATACTAGTATACGTTATCTACAGCCACTTCTTCAGGTTGTCCTCCCACCCCTTGAC
>JADIXO010006701.1:0-11707 GCA_020091685.1 Lutjanus erythropterus
GAGAAGGAGAACAAAACGAGCCTCCATCTCCTCCTCCTCCTCCACCCCCCCCCACACCCCCTCCTCCTCTTCATGTGGAGGTCAGTGTGCTCGGCAGAGAGGTCAACCACTGCAGGCAGCAGCTACAGCGGCTCCTCTGCAAATTCTCATGCACATATTCTCTGCAGTGATGCAGTCAGAATCCTGATAGACCACATCCAACCACATCCAACCACATCCAGCCCCATGGAGCCTATCAGATATCTCACATGAATCCTGCAGAAATGTGAGTAAAATCATCCACAAGCATCCACGTGTTTGACATCATTAATGAAACGATGCAACCAGATAAACATGGTGAATACAGTTGGAATATTTCACTCAGCTTCAACCTCATTAAGCTCCAATTAAGTAGAGGAATAAGCAGATCCAATATTATCATTAAAATCACTTATGACAAGCATTTAGTAGATACGGATGTCTGCCATCTATGGCTGCGGTTATTTTATTTATTATTTTCATTAACAATTAATGTTTCGGTCATTTTCTTGATTAATCAATTAGTTGTTCGGTTCAAAAGAATGTAAAAAAAAAAAAAATCAGTGTCTCCAAAAGCGCAAAATGACATCTTCAAATGTCATGTTTTGTCTACAAACTATAGATATTCTGTTTCCCTGACGGAGGAGTAAAGAAATCAGAAAATATTCACATTTAAAAAGCCAAATTTTAATGTTTTTTTCTTTAAGAAATGACTCAAACTGGATAAGTGAATATCAATAGTAGGGATTAATTTAAAATAATAGTTGACAACTAATCAATTACTTGTTGCAGCCCTACTGCCATCTTACCCAGAGTCAGATAGGGAGGAAAATATCAGTTTCATCTGTGTGTGTCCAGCACAGAAAAAGACTCGAAGCTGAGGAAACTGATCCATTCAAAGTAGGAAAAAATATAAAAAGAAATCCAATAAAAACACATTAACTCTAAAGCTCAATGAGAAATCTAAAGTTTTATATAGAGCTGCAATGATTACTCAAATAATCGATTATTAAATTAATCAGCAACTATTTTGATAATCAAATAGTCCTAATTTTTTAAGAAACAAAAAGTCTAAATTCTTTGATTCCAGCTCTTTAAATGTGAATATTTTCTGACTTCTGAGGACGTCACCATTTTCTCACATTTTACGGACCAAAAACTAATTGATTAATTAAGAAAATGATCAACAGATTAATTGCTAATTAAAGTAATCATTACAGGAAATGCTTGAAAAATAGATGTGAGCGTACCTTTTAACTGACTGGATTGTGACAATTAATCAAGAAAATGATCAACAGGTTAATTGACAATGAAAATAATCGATAGCCAAAAGATGCCGATGCTGCATTCATGCAAGAAGGATGAACAGAAAAAAACTCCTGTCCTTCTGCACTGTGAACCTTTTGCATTCTTACACAAAACTGTACAGCTTCTTCATCTATTTGAATAACAGCCACACGTGTAAATATTGTTTCTACTGTTTTTACATTTTAATTTTTTGTGTGTTCATATGAGTGTATTATTATATTTATCAGTCCCTCCAGGGAGTTGCAAAGTTGCGATCACAACATTTGACACAGATTCAACCAATGCCTGTGAATTCTGCACGACTTTGCAATTTTGTCCAAACCCCGCAACTTTTATGCAAATTTGACCAATCATCATAGCTTCCTGCAAGTTCCACCATCATAGCAGCCCCCCACGCAAACATCACACATATACATCCCAATGAATCCAACCGAATGTTTTATTATTTACTTTATTTTGTATTTACGTTATTTTATTTTCTCATAGGAACTGAAAAGGACACAATGTTTGTCATTGTTACTGACATTTATCAATGCCCTGGTGACTTTTTACAATTATTTTGTGCTGTTTTGACTGAGTTTGAACATCTTCATGGGATACCTCCAGGTGAACTTCTTCATCCACAAATAAAGCCAATTTTGTCAGAACTTTTGTAATCCAGTGTCTTTTTTGTGAGGTTACTGAGAACACGTAGAACAGTGCGGAACAAGTTGCCTTTGATTTTTGATGAATTCTACAAAAAAAATCAACTTTTCTATTGCAACTTTCTCTTGGTCCTGCAATTTCATTGCAAAAAATGCCCAAAACATCAGGCATATTAGGTTGCAACAATCCCCAAAACCCACTGAAATCCTGGAGGGACTGATTTATGCCGTTTTAACTGACAGTACTTGCCTTCATCTGTGTCTATATTTTTTGTTCTATGTTTGTTGTTTGCCAGAACAAATCCCTTGTAAGTGAAATCTGATTCTGATTCTGTAGTCACTCCATATAAAAAGCCTGAATGAGCTAAAGCTGAGGTGTGGGAGGTTGTTGACTCTTCTGTAGACGGGGCGACAATGTCACTGCCAGACAATCCTGACATCTCGACTCAGAATTACAACAAGGCTCACATGAACATTCTTTTTTTTAAATCTGTGCTCATAAATTCAGTGTGGAACAATGTGAACACAGCATGAAACTCAAGTTTTGAGATGCTTCACACACTCACTGCAAACACAATGTCTTTTTATGTTTCCAGTCTCCATCCTGGACATGTCTCTGGACACACACAGATGAAACTGATATCAATCTCCTTGTCTAAATGTAGGTACTTCTGTGAACATCTGTAAAAAACACCAAAATGAAGTCCTGACATCATCTCCAGGCCAGTGAAGGTATGACTAGCTTCTGTTAAAGGCCGTGAAACAGAAATGTGAAATCAGCGCTATAATTAATGCCAGGCTGCTTAAAGGGAAATCTGAGGGGACAGTGTTTAGGTTAGTCCAGAAGCCCACCATCCAGGAAAACTAAATGTTTTTCTTCAAATGCAGTGGATTTGATATCTAATGATAAGCAAATGGATTTCAGGGAATATCTGCCATTTTAGCTACAATTAAAAACAGCAAGAACTGCCAATGTTATTGGCTGCAGTGATACACATTAGCTTGGCAGTCCACAGTGGCCCGGGCTGAGTTCCAATCAGCTTGTGCAAAAACAGGTGAAAAAGAAGGAGGTGATGAAGGAGGTGTACGGATAAGAGGTGATGAGGAGGAGGAGCTGGAACACAGGCCGGCACAAGCGAACAGACAGCTGTGCGGCTGTTTGGCCGCCTGCCGGCCTGAGGAAGGTGAGGGGGAAGCATATACACACACACATACACACACACACACAGACACAGAGAGAGAGTGATGTATGTGCACAGGAATGTGTGTGTGTGTGTGTGTGTGTGTGTGTGTGTGTGTGTGTGTGTGTGTGTGTGTGCCCGTGCATGTGGTAAACAGGTAGCTGTCCCCTCCAGTCTTGTCTCAGAACACTATCTCCTCCATCCTGATGACTTTTGCAGGATCCTCCCAATAAAAAAATGGAGCTCCACCCTGACGGAGCGGCCCCTCCACTGACTGCTGCTAACCTGCAGCCTCACATTTCTAAAGATATAAATATATATATATATATATATACACACACACACACACATTGCTACTGTGAACATGCACACTTGTTTTCAGTGAATGCCTGTGGGACACTTCAGACCAGCCCCAGTTGTTGCTTCCATCTGTCTGTCTGCAGCAACACACACATGCACACACCTCTGAACTCCTACATGTCTGCACTGCCTCACACTCTGCAGCCTCACAAAATCACAGTGTGACAAAAAACATCAAGGATTCTTTTTTTTTCCTTCAGCGCTCTCGGGCTTCAGCTGATGAAATGGAGCACTAATTATGATTCTTTATTTCCCTCCCGGAGCATCCCAGCTGCATGCAGCTCCACACTGGAGCCTACAGTGTTATATGGAAGTAACCTGATTAAAATGCAGGCGCAAGGGAGGCCTGCTGTACGGGGCTGCTTTTGTCACAAGCAGATAGTGAAGTTGATCTATCTGATTATCAGATGTGTGATCGATCACACAGAGCTGCACCTGCCTCAGAACATCTCTGACATGATGAACCTGAGCGGTTCTATTAATGCACAAGAACTCAGATTGTTTCAGTGCTGCAGGCAGAGAATACTGAGGAGAAAGCAATGACAACTCCAGAGCGGTGAGGTCCGGAGCCTGCAGCGGGAAGCGGACTCTCAGTTGTCCCGTGCAGCTGACGCTGGAGCCCCGCAGCCCGCTGTTTCCCTCCACACACACTCCTGCACAGACACACAGTGCTCCGTTAACGTGGAGCCACACAGCTGCAGCACACACAAACAGCAGTGTTAGAGCAGATGTTAACGACTCAGGTCAAACACACCGTCCGCAGAAAAGGAAACCCAGAGAGGACGCGTCCCCGGCTGAGGAGACCCGCTCCCCCGCATTCATACCGCACGGCTCCCCGCAACATCTCTAACTTTGCCCCGGCATGTGAGCCGGGACTGCGGCTGTGCCCGCGAGACTCACCCGGCCATGCTGCAGAAGATCCCGGTAAAAAAGTCCGTCAGACTCGGTACCATCCACACACACAGACTGACTGACTGACTGACTGACTGACTGACACACTGCTCACTGACAGTCCGCTCCGCTCCTCGCGCTCTCCTCTCTTACTGCTGCTGCTACTGGAGCCGCGCGCTCACGACGGGGCGGGGTCGCGCGCAGGGGTTCGCGAGCACAGCGCAGCCTACTGGAGACTCCGCACAGACACACACACACACACACACACACACACACACAGTCCATCTCTCTGCTCTACATGTAAATGATTCATCTCATTCTTTAATTGATCTCAACCAAATATAGGCTAAATTTGGTAGGGGAGACTGGGGCCAGTTGGCACATATTTTAATTTTGTAGATTTGAAATGAATAGATCAAAATATACTATATATTTTATGTATTTCTTTATTTTTCATAAAAATCTATCAAGGTTAATATAATATGAAGTTGTTGAACCGGTTGACTCTTAATCCAAGCAAAGACACATTCTGATACACATTTTACACATTTTATACCAGAGAGGGTAAGTCTCCTTTAAAAATGTATTTCAATACAATTACTCAATTACTACATTTTTTTTAAACAGGTAACTGTTAAAAAATGTAGTCAGTTAAAGTAATCCAAGTATTACAAGATTAAGGTAATGTAACTATTATTACTCTCAGTTACTTTTAGATTACCTTAATACCTTAATAAGGTCAAATTGTTTAGCTCAATATAATGTTTTACGTTTTTCCAGTTTTTTAAGTATTCACATTCAAACTTCAAGTAAACTGCCATTAATTTATTACAGTCTGAGCTTTGTGTTTTTACCCACACATCATCCCACTCGCCAACATTCACCCACTACAGTCCCAAAATATTTTTCAGTTGTAGCAGTAGTGGTCTGGTATTAGTAGCTACATATGTTCCGCCCTACTAGAATGAGACTCAACTGGGGTGACTTCCATGGCCAAAGAGACAGCACCAGAGAGATCCCACTACTGCCACCAATGTAGCATCCAAAGTATATGGGCTTGAAAGACAGTTTTGATGTACAAAAATGCAGGAACTTGTACTCTTGGAGTGCCAAGAACAACACCTCTCTTTATATCTTCACTCACAGTAGTATGGCCAGGCTAGCTATCTAACTGGATTCCTGTGTAGCTAATTTTAGCAGTTGTTCTGTGTAACTAACATTAGCAGTTGTTCTGTGTAGCTAATGTTAGTAGTTGTTCTAATCTAAATTGGATAGTCAGCAGTCAGCTAAGATGGTGGTGTGCCCATTCGCAGCAGATTCGCTGTCCTAACTGTATTTCACACACAGATTTAAGTGCAATAATAAGCTAATGTGTGCAGTAATATTAACCTGACACCAGATGGTTTTGTTACGCAGAATGTACATAGAAACTGTTTGGATAAAGGTGGGTGCTTTCAAGAAAATCTCCCATCTGTCATGTCCAACATGGGCTAACTTCAACCAATCAGATCAACTCACTGAACCAAACCAGCCTGGAAGAAGAGAGAAAACATCTTTTCCATGGAGAAAAGCCTTCAGTGTTGTTCTTTGCTTTTCTTTCAATGAAAAAATACTCTCCAGTTCTGATATAACTGATGCTATCACAGTATCTCCACTAACCCTCCTCCAAGGGTTGTACTATGAAGCGAGGTTAAAGTGATAGTTCACCCAAAAATGAAATTTCACTCAATATCTACTCACCCCTGTGCTGATGTGAGGATGGGTGAAGATCTCCAGTTCACAAAACACTCCCGGAGCTTCAGTGGAAGACAGTGTTGCAGCCAAATCCAGTATAATTGAAGGGAATGGTGACCAGTTTTAAAATGTAAAAAAAAAAAAGAACACAAAAAATCCCACAAAATGTCTCCATACTGCTTGTGTGGTGTAATCCAAGTGTCCATAAGCTGCAACATTAAAACTTGACCCAAAAAGACACCATTTACACCATGTTTTTAGCCTAAATGTCAACTGTAGCCTCTCAGACCTGATCTGCGTGCACACACCTGAAGTGGAGCAAAGAAATGGTGTTCCTCTTCAATGTCAAAGTCCTCTGATATTTTCTTCTTTGTTGAAAGTTTGCAAAGTCAACTCTGTGCATAACAAGTCACTACTTCTGAGCACATCTCTCTCTGTTGTCTGAGTCACTTCCAGGTAGCATGTAAACACAGGTGAGAAGGTATTGTGAGGTCTCATATATTTCGTGTCGCGCCGCTTGGGCGAGAGCTTGTGTACCCACTTCAGTCTGGTGCACGCAGATCAGGTCTGAGAGGTTACAGTTGACATTTAGGCTAAAAACATGGTGTAAATGGTGTCTTTCTGGGTCAAATGTTAATGTAGCGGCTCACAGACACTTGGATTACACCACACAAGCAGTATGGAGACATCTTGTGGGGGGGAGTTTGTGTTCCTTTTTTGCATTTTAAAACTGGTCACCATTCACTTCAATGTTGTTTTCCACTGACGCCCTGGAAATGTTTTGTGAACTGGAGATCTTCACCCATCCTCACATCAGCACAGGGGTGAGTAGATATTGAGTGAAATTTCATTTTTGGGTGAACTATCGCATTAATGTGTAAGCGAGGTACATTGAGTCTAAAGCCAGGGTTTTCAGAGTCACAAAGGTGGCTCTCTTTCAACCTGGCTAGATCACCATGGTAACTTATGCCAGACTCATAACCTGGTCGGCAGCAGGTTATGTTCAGAGTTTCAGATTAAATCGTCTGTAAAAAGCGCCGTTCTTTAACTAATTATTGTCCTAACAAGGTTGTTTATGAGCAATATAGCTTATAAACTTAGGAAGGACCTTAAAAATGAAAAGCTGCTGAGCTGTATGTTCATAATATCACCAAGGAATCCGTATTATGTAGAAATGTAACATAATGTAACAGCAGCACAAACCGTGTGCATCACACTGCCATTGTAACCTACATTTGGTGATGCAGTCATTTTTCCATTTGCTCCAGATCATACTAACACTTTAAATTTGCATTGTATATAATCCACACACTAAAATAATGATGAAGCAACTACAGACACTTTGAATACTTTTTACTGTTATCTGTTTTGTCTCAGTGATATTGCAGCTCAGATCACTGATTAGAAAATTCATCATCATTTATCACAGAAAATCTTATATCAGTTACACTCATTTTATGTTGCTTTGGTCAGAAACTTACGTGATGTCCATGTCTCTCTCATCATAGGACAGTGTCAGACAGACAGCCTTCATGTTTAAATCTGCTGTATGGAGTTTTATTGTTTAATGTGCAGTTTTCATGTTAGAATAAACCGCAGCATTAAGACCGCATTTAGTCCATCAGTAATTTTCTGACAGCATACTTCTTCTCCTGCTTTATTTGCAGCTTTATTTGCTTTTTTCCATAATATATTTTGTATATTTTCCACAGCTCGTAATTATAACAACTTGATCATTTTGACTGAAGTGGGCAGCTCTCAATCGCTTTATTTTGTGCGGAAGAAGAATCAAATAACGCAACACCCTTTTTATATGAGCGCGCACAGAGCCTGAAGGAGAAAGACTGAGTTAACAAAGTAAGTTAATAACCACCGTTGTTATACCTGTTATCTCTGACTAGGGGTTTAGGTTTTGTCGAGCCAGCGCATCCAAAGAAAGCCTGGCTGTGTTGAGCTTCCTTCATAGTACAGCCCTCAGGAGCTGCCATTGTTTTTTTCAGTCGTTTTCATCGACAATTCTCATGGTCATCACACCTGAAACCAAGCCATAGCTGCCAGTAGTCCCTCAGAGAACGCTGATTGGTTGATAGTCTGATTGCGTGGACTAGAGTGCGGTTCAGGACGCATTTTTCTGACCGAACCCAGCCCATATCCGAGACAGTAATGACTGAGCCCGGCCTAATCCCAACGGGCTTTCTGATTTTTATGTCCGTTGTCACGTAAAGAACAAACTCCATCACTGAATAGGCCATAGCACAACACAACAGCGTGTCAAGTAGACCGAACCCGACCATGATTTCTGATGTGTTCCAACCCTCGGAACCCGTGTTCTGTGTCACTAACATTAATGGTTGTCCTGTGTTGCTAACATTGATGGTTGTCCTGTGTTGCTAACATTAACGGTTGTCCTGTGTCGCTAACATTAATGGTTGTCCTGTGTTGCTAACATTGACGGTTGTCCTGTGTCGCTAACATTAATGGTTGTTCTGTGTAGCTAACATTAGCAGTTGTCTGACCTGGAAATGTTTCTTTAAACTAGATGTGGAGTTCTTGGTTGATGACAGTATTTTCACAGCTGAAGGCAGAACCTCACTGTACTGTGATGTTGTTTCTCTTTTCTGATTTAAAGACAAAATTATGTTGAATTTCCACCCAGTGAAGCATTTTTCACTAGAGAATATGATAATGAATTGGAAACTGTAAGATTAAGTCTCACTCAGACTGGAGTGGTGTCATGAGACTCGTGAAGTGTTGTAATGTATGCGTGCTGCACATGTTAGTGTATCATTCTTTATTTTTAAATGTATCTTAAAATTCTGTGATCTGATTATATCTTTTGTTTGTTACTGTAATGTTAATGTTTTGTATCCTTGTTATGTCATTATTCCCAAAGCCTGTGTGATACCCATCTCACTTTGATTATTCACAGAGAAAGTTTGAATGTAGTTATGTACTTTTGAATTGACACCTTTGATACAAATACATAAAAATTCAAAGTGACATAATGTGTATGTGATCAGGCTCATCTATTTCTCAGATCAATACTTGACTGTCACTGTCACTACATGCAAGCACAGATTATCCGCCAGGCTGACTGCGCTGGTACCCGGGGGCTCCAAAAGCCAACCAACTGTGGCCTCACGCGGTCTGCTTTTATTTTTTTAATCAAATGAATTGATTGTATGTTGACATATGAACCACTGAATGCAGAGTTACTTTATTTGCAAATAAGAAAATTAATCTGATGACAGTGTGTCAGGTGACTGTGGGAAGTTGTCATGTCCATGTATGAAAATTTGACCACTGTAACTTTAGCTAAGAAAGAACTGATGACAATAAAGTTAGCCTTCCCTGACATGTATGCAGCTTTGAGGATTTTAATGATGCGGTGGAGGAGTTTTTGAGGAGAAAGGCCAGGAAGGGGTGGTCCAAGATTTTGTGCCTAGGAACCTCTGCATTCTTAATCCATTCTTGATTACATGTCCTTCCTCTTTTTCCATCAGGAATAAGTTTTTATGGGTTTAATCAACTTAATTAATCAACTTAATTACTGATTAAAGGATACAGTTATGTAAATCAAACCAAATGAGAATTATTAATGTTTGATGATGTTTTAGTTAAATATTTTTGCCCTGTTAATTGAAGGACACAGGTTTTTACTTTCTTTTACACACACTACCACTGCATGTTGAGTGCACATGTATTTATACTTAAAGGGACAGTTCACACCCCCCCCAAAAAAAAAAAAAAAAAATATGTCTAGTGGTTTGGACAAGGAATTACAAACAGTTGCAGTTAGTTCTTAATCTGTCAAAACTAAAAGTATTGTATTTGGATCAAATTTCAGACTAAAACATAAGCCACAGTTAAAGTTGACTGTGTAGGGATTTTCTGTGGAACAGGTGGAGGAAACCAAACTCCTTAGAGTCATATTAGACAGTGAGTTGAAGCAGTCAAAGCAAATTGAGGAAACTGTTGCGGTCATGGGAAGAGGTCTGGCAGTAATTAAGAGATGTGCAAGCTTTTTACCTCAAGAATGCATTTCTTACATTGGCCAAACATTAGTTTTTACTCATCTGGATTACTGTCCAGTAGTGTGGTTAAATAAAGACTTGGAGAAACAACAGTTAGTCCAGAATAGAGCCGCATGGCTCGCTCTGAGCTGTAACAGAAAAGCTAACATCATCAAAATACACATAACCTGAGGTCGGTCATTGGTGAGGGACAGGAGGGTTATTTCTCTGCTCTGTTTTATAAAAGCAAAGAGATTTTGTTGTTTAAGATACCAACTGTCCTGTGCGATCAATTGTCTTATAGTAGTAACGACTGGAGCTTGAGGTCTGTGCACAAACCTGATGGGTTAAGGTCAGGGTTGTATTCCTCACATATTTCACGGGCTTACATCGTGTTATTATTACTATTATTATTATTATTATTATTATTATTAGTAGTAGTAGTAGTAGTAGTAGTAGTAGTAGTAGTAGTAGCAGTAGTGGTGCTGTTTTTTTCTCCCCAATTTTGTTGTTATCAATTCAATTCCGACCCATGTATTGTCCCTGTCACTGCCAACTCCCACTATTTGGTACACAGAGAGAAGCTTGCTAAGAAAAATGTCGGGCTGTAATCTGCTTCAGGCTGAAATACACTAATGAGGAACGGACTTGGGTTTTGAAAGAACTTTGTTGGGTTTGGGTCTTTTCACACTCAACTTTTCAGGCCCAATTAAAGTTCTAGTGATGACCACAAATGTAATGCCAGGCACGCATCAAGAAGTTGTTTTCACTTCCTGTCTCAAAAACTAATGCAAGGCAGCGTACTGTTCTGTACATGAATTAAATCATGGAAGGATTTGCCATCAGGAATTACACATTTGACAAATATCTTTGTTTTTAAAAGGAGTTTAAAGAACAATTTAATGACACAGGGCACCAGCCCTCTTTCAAACAGGACATAGTGTTGGACTAATGGTCATTAATGAGAATCTTTTCTGGACATGTATCATATTATTTTTTTTACCATTTTCTCAGTTATGTTATGTGCTATTTTTAGTGCTATTATTAGTTTGACGGGAACAAAATGTACCATGCCTGTACCTGTACCATGGACGGGAGGTTACAGTTCAGCAGATCAGGATGCAGTTGATGTTTACATCCTGCACTGTCATGAGCATGAGCCTCTCATCAATGAGTACATGCACGCTTTTTTCTGGACAGTGATACAGTTGGTGGATGTGGTTTGGCACAAAGAAAGTAGTTCCTACATGAAATTGCTCACAGGTGTGTGAATTATCTTGAGTAACCAGGTGAGGATTTCTGGAAAGAGACACTGCTACTGAGTTTTTCAAGTTAACTTTTTTGAAGCATTGAGCACCACAAGCTGAGTGCCATTTAATTCCAGTATTGGAGGGAAGACAGACACCTCTACAGCCGTGTCATGAACCTACCTGATGATACCTGGGCTCTGAAGCTTGTGGTGATGTAGGATACATTAGAGAGATGTAATCATATACATGCCAACATTTCCTCTTGATACCATGTAATTTGATGACTATATATATTGCATGTATATATA
>JADIXO010006702.1:0-10710 GCA_020091685.1 Lutjanus erythropterus
TCTCGTTCTGGCTGAATGTCTCATTCTTCTGATCCAACAGAAAAAGGCTGGTCTCAGGTCTGATCTCATATTCAGCAGAAGTGGTTCAAACGTGTTCATTTCATTTTCTTTACAAACCAAAAACCTTCCTCAGTGCCTCAGCTGCCTCTGACCTGATTAAAGATTTGACCCTAAACGCCCCAAAATACGAAGTCAGTACAACGAGAATTCAACCCACAACCCCCTCTTTGATGATGATGATGATGATGATGATGATAATGCCTTGCTTTATGGCATTTGTGCAGCAGACTGCTGTCATTGGTGGAACTCACAGGGAGCTACAATGATTGGTCAAATCTGCATAAAAGTTGTGGTGATTTGACAAAATTGCAAGGTCATGCAGACTTAACAGGGATTCTTTGAATTTGCATTATTTGTTGCTATCACAGCATCACAACTTCCTGGATGGATAAACTTGCAATTTTGTTCAGTCACTGCAATTTTTTTTACAAATTTGACCAATCATCATCGACACGAACGTCACACATCAGTCCCACCAGGAAGAGGCGATGTTACAATCAGATCAATTAATGCAAATTCAATCAGTCCCTGTGAATTCTGCTTGACTGTGCAATTTTGTCAAATCACCACAGCTTTTTTGCAAATTTGACCATCCATCGTAGCTTCCTGTGAGTTCCACCAATGACAGCAGTCCCCTGCACATATGTCAAAGAGCATCATCAGCAGAGGGAGATGGTCAAATTTGCAAAACAGTAGTGGTGATTTGACAAAATTGCAAGATCATGCAGAGTTCACAGGGATTCTTTGAATTTGCATGAATTGTTTTCTCACATATCCAGACGTGTTTCCACAGTGATCAGTGCTACAGAAAGCTCTGGCTCCACACACACACTCTGCTACAGGGGCACAAGCGCCCTGCTTTGTTTGGATTTCTTTAAACCAATCACAGACTTCTTGGGCGGAGCTCAACTCAAGATGCAGCGACGGTGCTGCTGCAAAATAGTGTCGAGGGGGTAACTTTGGTTTTTGGTGGAATATTTGCACGTCAGGAGTTGAGTTCTGGTATTAAAATGACTACATCACTGCAAAAGAAAAGCTAACAGCTGTTAGCATGTTTACGTTCATATCATTATCATCTCAGGCGCTAATTTGCCGTTTTTAGCATGTAGGTTGCAGGTTGGAGGTTGTTCTTGTTTCCTGGGGACTTTGAAAACGTAGATATGAGACGCTGCAGTACTGCAGCCAGTAGCAGGACTTAAACCCGCAGTGAGCATCCAGTGAGACAGAGTACATTCATGATACGATCACATCACATGACTGATGTGTGACGTTCGTGTCGATGATGATTGGTCAAATTTGTGAAAAAGTTGCAGTGACTGAACAAAATTGCAAGGTCATGCATCCAGGAAGTTGAAATGTTGCAATTGCAACAGTTCATGCAAATTCAACCAATCCCTGTGAATTTTGCATGACCCTGCAGATTTGTCAGATCACCACAGTTTTTTTTCGTAGAAAAGGTTGCTGTAGGAAACTGGACCTGGTACCTGATCCAGTTGCATACAACAACCTTTTCTATGAATGGTCTGGATGACCGAGAATCTTCACAGACTCAACTTTTTTGCAAATTTGACCAATCATCATAGCTTCCTGTGAGTTCCACCAATGACAGCAGTGCCCTGCACAAACGTCATAAAGCAAAGGTCAGATTCACCAGTATCTGGATCGACGGTATCGTGACGTTCCTGTTCTGTTCCTCCTTTTGTTGGGGACCTCCTACAGCCCACTCAGGGACCCCTGTTGGTAATCAGAACCCAGTTACCATAGTTACCCACAGCTTCACACACCATGGTGCTGCCAACTATGGTTTTCTGACACAGTTTACAAAGTTAGCCAGTCAGTGTCTTTCTGTCTTTATACCCAACGGTTAAAAACAATCAAAATCCATGAAAGCAGAATTGTCCCCTTTTTAAGATAAGATAAGACGAACTTTATTGATCCCACAGCAGCGCAGCAGTACAGATAGAAAGTGACAATAAGTACTTATAAATATTAAGATAAAAAGAAGAAAGATATGTATTTACATATCAGTTTAAAAATATAAAATCTAAGAAATATAAAATGTAAAGTATTAAGTACAGGGCTGTACACACAAGACTATTTACAATATATACACCTTCCACTGTAAACTTTGTTGCCTTGAAGAGGCAGATTGCACAAAGGGTGTGATAGATTGCACTAAATATTAATGTTAGCAGCAAGAGATTTAACAAAGTGAACATACAATATTGCACAAGGAATATGCAGCAGACTTAACAGTGCTACATTAAGTCACGCTGGTGTTGAAGAGTCTGACAGCTGATGGGATGAAGGACCTGCTTCCTCTTACACTGTGAGACTGTGTGCAGCAGTCTGCTGCTGAACGAGCTGCTCAGAGCTCTTACAGTCTCATGCAGGGGGTGAGAGGTGTTGTCCATGATAGATGTCAGTTTTGTTAACATCCTCCTTTCACCCACCTCCTCGATGGTCTCCAGGGGACAGTCCAGGACAGAGCTGGCCCTCCTGACCAGCTTGTTCAGTCTTTTCCTGTCCCTCCCTGTACTTCCACAGCCCCAGCAGACCACTGCATACAGGATGGCAGATGCTACCACAGTGTCATAGAAAGTTCTCAGCAGTGTCCTGCACACTCCAGAGGACCTCAGTCTCTTCAACAGGTGAAGACGACTTTGGCCTTTCTTGTACAGGATGTTGGTGTTAGTGGACCAGTCCAGTTTATTGTTGAGGTGAACACCCAGGTATTTGTACTCTCCTACAATCTCAATGTCCAAACCCTGGATGTTCACTGGGGTAGTCTGGGGCGCGTTCCTGCGAAAATCCACCACTAACTCCTTTGTCTTGCTGGTGTTGATGTGGAGGTGGTTGACCCCACACCATCTGACAGTCAGTGATGACACTCCTGTACTCCAGTTCATTCCCTTCAGACACACATCCTACGATGGCAGTGTCATTATTTCACAGATAATAATATTTGTGATTGTGTGATAAATTGATTGCTGGACTGAAGTTTGATCACCTTATGCAGATGTGTGATTTGTGATGTGTGATTTTACAGTTTGTAAAGTGTTTCTGCAGCAGACGTGTGTCTGTGCAGTCAGATCATAGAACTGAGAGGATATTTATATGTTTTAATTTAAGAGACAAAGTGCAGTCCTTCCTCCCTGTACTCACTGAGCAGCACAGGGACTCGAACCGTTCACACTGGCAGCAGCGGCGGCAGCAGCAGCGGCGGGGCCTTGCGGTGTGCCGGTGAACCCGCTGCCCTCGCTGCTCCTCAGGGAAATGTGAGCTGACAGTGTGTGAGACTGCAGGTAGTGCTGGGAGAAAGTGGGCCAAGTGCTTCCTGCTGCTGGAGGAGACGGAGAGCTGGATGCTGAGCGTCCTCTGTGTCCTTTTTTTATCTGTTGGTTAAACCTGTAATATCTACATCCCCATCAGGTCGTCTTCTTTAAATGTCATCATAAACATCTGCTGTTACTTTGAGTTTTAATCAGATCATCATGTTTGGAACTATTAGGATCAATTTTCCACAATTTTCTGACATTTTATGAACCAAACAACTATTTTTTTAATGTAAAAATTATTTCCAGATTGATCACAAGTTGAAAAATAGGTGTAGCGCACGAACGTTCCACCTTTTTCCATCATGTTTAGACCTATTAACAAGATAGTGACAGGATCAATGAACTGATTAATTGGATTAGATGACATAAGCAAAACTTTCTGTGCATTTTGTGGTTGTCTTGTCATGTTTAACATCACTACAGAGACCTGATGGAGGAGTTACAACAAACGGTTCAAAACATCAGAACATTATGAATCCATGACTGTGATATTATTCATATAAATTTAAGGAACCTTCAGGAGTTGAAGCATCATAAAGAACATTATCTTTATTTTCTGTCTTTACACAGATTGTTTAAAATAAACAGATATCCAGTATGTTTCTGACTGTTTGTCTTGACTGACTGTTGTTTGAACCCAAAGGGACTTTTTTTTCTTTCTTAGTTTACTGTCCGTTCAGGACGTCACTGGACGAGTTCCAATTACCTTTTGAAATGAAGCGTGTGCAGAGACGAGCGGCGCTGCAGCTGAACTTCTCTGTCCAATAAAGAAAAAACAGGCAATAACTGCGGCTCTGATCAATAATGAGATGATGTCATTCCTTTGTTAACCTGAGATCAGACTGCAGAGGAAAAGAAAATCCTCACTGGATTAAAAATAATAAAAATAAAATAAAATGAGACGACAGATTTTCTACACTGTAAAAAAACACATTTTATGCTTTAATGCATTTAAAAATATTATATGAAAATATGATACAGGTCTCTGATGTTGATTCAAACCCTGACAACCACTTTCAACAAATACATGATTTTATTTAAATATTTTGGTTTATGTTTTGGTCTTCACTTTTAATGATTTAACTTCAACCTTCTGAGAAATCTTTTACGTCTCTATTTAAAAACTGCTCCAAAGACATTCTGTACAACTGACCGCTGGGGGGAGGTCAGTGCTAATGTATTTAAGCACTGGCCCCAGAATTTGGTGGCCAAGGTACATTTTTGTTGGCCCAAATGTGAAGTTGTGTAAAAACAACATAAAATCGACAATTTAACACAACTTAAGGTCTCCCTCCAGTCAGGTTTTAAACAATATAAAATGCTCTGCGAGTCATAAATTATGTATGATATGATTTTTGTTTACAATATAACTCCAAATATCTTGTTGACTGTCTTTCATGAAGCTCTACAGCTTCCTTCATTTAGTATTCAAGGATTCACAAATATGTCAATAGGCCCCGCCCCCTCCACACACCTGGTGACTGAAGGTCCAACATTGGTTGTGTTTGACGCTTTCAGCCAGATGAAATGGAGGCGCTCAGCTGTGATTGGATGGTAATTCCATCACAAAGAAGTCACATAGTAATAACTTAACAATCTCCATGACAACCAAGCAAAGTGAGGCAGGTCAGGAGGAAGTGTGGTTGATAACTCTGGAAGAAACATGTCATCACTTCCTGTTTTATTTTGGTGAGCTCTTCCCTTGTGTGTCTTTGTTGTCTTAACTTCCTGATTTCTGATTTTTTTTTTTTTTCACCTGTCCCTGAACGCCTCACAGCCTCCTGTCTGTCCCCTCTTGTTGGATTTCTCTGGACTTTATATTTGTGGCTCCACTTTAGATTTTCTACCTCTTGGATTTTTCTGTGTAAGGATCCTTTTAGTTTGACTTTTTCACTTCTGTGATTCTGCTCTGTGGTTTTGGCTCCGTATTCTTTCAGGCTTCAGGCTGCTGTTTCTGAGGTTAAGACTGAACCTCCTGCAGGTTCTGCAGGTTCTGCAGGTTCTGAGGTCTCCTGCAGGTTCTCTTCTTTCGTTCTTATGTTTCTATCAAAGAACCGGGTGTTTTCTAACCCAGTAAATCAGTCAGCTGACTGTTAATGAGCAGACACACAACCACAGCTGGTGAACACAAACTGACTCTTTTCATTTAAGACACAGAACTAAAGTTGAACTCATCAGTGTTCAGCTGTGATGGAAATGAAATCAGTGATAAGAAACTTTCAGTTTCTGTCACTTTATACTTTGACTTTACTTTATAGATTAACAATCATTAAACGTCCAGTCAGTCAGCTCCATGTTGACCTGCTGCAACATTAAACTGATCAACACATTCATGCATCAATAACCACATACAGTCCAATTATATGTTATTCTCAAATGAGTAACACACAACAATCTAAGTATAATGTAAGTAATTTTACTTTTGATACTTTAGTACTTTAGGTGGAGCGTTCTTCAAACCAAATCAAGATAAATCATAATCCACCTGGAGGAAGCTGTCATGAAGGCAGCACATTCATTTAAATGGCCAGGATAATATTTATATCTATATGTATTTACAATTTAACTCAAAAGAAATATCTGATAAATACTGACTTATCTCAAAGTATTGATTTAGCATCTCTAAATAATTTTTCAGTCTTTCCAAATAATAATGTAGTATCTTAAAATAATGATTTAGTATCTCACTATAATGAATTATTACTTCCTCATTATTTTGAGGATCTTCCTTTCTTCAGTTGCCTCCCTGAGTTTGTCTGTGAGAAAATAAACTGGACTTTTGTTTCCAAAACCTTCACACCTGAAATATGGATATTATTTTCAGGTGTTGTAGGTGAGAGGAACACCTGAGATGTGGGCGTGGTTTACTGTCTTTTCCATCCAGAAGGGGTCAAACTGAAAGCTCAGGTTCGTCCTCGAGCGTCGGTGACAGTTTTCCTCTTGTTCACCTCGCTGACGTCTGCAGCTGCTGCTGAGTCTCGTCCCTCTGACATCCAGTTGGACTCGTCCACAGCTGCTCAGCCTAAATATAACCCAGCAAGGGACACTTTACATCACATCCTGTGGACGTGAAAATGAGACGTTACGGCCTTTTGTGCCTTTTGTAGGGCAGCCGTCAAGTCAGCAGGAGCAGAGAGAGTCAGTGTGTTATCAGAGGCGATGGGCTGTCGGTGTGAAAATGAAAGATTTAGAGACGATGGAGGAGGGCAGCAGCTTCAGAAACTAAACAAGACATCTGAGGACGTCATCTTGGACTCTGATCAACATTTTCTGTCAGTTTATGGACCAACAGACAGATTCATTGATGATGACAGTATTCATCAGTTGCAGTCAAAATCGTGTTGATGAAATATTGCTCGTCCTGTGATATGAAAACTTACTGTATGATGATATTCAGATTAGTGTCAGTGGTGTTTTCTGTCTTCACTGTTCTGGTTGCAGAAGAAAGTCGACTTTTAAACTCATGTTTATTCATATGGGTGGTGTGTTATAAAAATAGAAAAAAATATCATCTTGTTTACAATATATTGAATCCTAACTCCTGTATCATGATACGTATCATGTTTGTCATCATTACTGACATTTATCAACGTTCACTGAATTTTAAGATTTTATTATTTTATGTTTGTTTAATTTGAGCGCCAATCAGATTTCGCTTCTTTGTGAAATAAACCTCAGGTGACCTTCAATTACAAATTAAGCAGATTTTGGTAGATTTTTTTAATCCTGAACCTTTTTAGTTCCTCAGAACAGTGAGGTTGTTTTCTCACTGGATTTTGAATGAATTATACAAAAAAAGAAAAACATTTCAACTTCTTTTTCTGTAATCTCCACTCGCTCCCACAGTACATGTACTTTTTTTAGAAGAGCTTCGGTGAAATCAGACATTTTAGGAAACAACAATCCAAAAAAATGTGAGAAAGATGTTGAAGCGCTGCAGCTGGACTCACCTGTATCACCTGTGTATCACCTGTCAGACGTCACCTTTAATAAATCTGAACCATGTGAGGAAACTTCATCAGATCAAATATCAAACAAACTGAACACCTGTCCCAAGTTTACAGCAACTTCATGAAGCAAACAGGTGAAACAGTCAGTCATCTTTAATCTCATTCTGTGAACAAAATATTTCTCCTCAACATTCCTGCAGGTTCCAGGGTTTCAAAGTTTTGATCGCTCAGATTATTGATTTATATCTTCAAATCAATCATTCATCAGGTGTCAACAGGATGACATGTTTGGGTCCATCTCAAGTTTGAACAGTGAATATTAACAATATGATCAGTGTGTGTGTGTGTGTGTGTGTGACCTGGTCTAACACGTCCACCTTCTGTCTCTTCCTGCAGTGCAACAGACTGACGGAGGAGAGAGACGAGGCCGAGAGACAACTCAAACACATCAAGAGAGGTGAGTCCAACTTCCTGTCACCTCGTCCTCCTCAGGCTCCGCCCCCTTCATCACAGACACCATGCGCTGTTCAAACACACAACTTTATTTCAAATATGTGAGATTGAAGGAAAGAATTCAGATGTAGGAGAGAAAAATAATGAAACTGATGTTTTTTAAGATAAGTTATAACTTTATGTCAACTTTATGAGGAGAGGAGAGAGGAGGAGAGGAGAGAGGAGGAGAGGAGAGGAGGAGAGAGGAGGAGAGAGGAGAGGAGGAGAGGAGAGAGGAGAGAGGAGACATCACCTCTGTAACCGACTCTGTGTCACTGTGTTTTTTTTAACATCTGAATTTTATTTTGAAAAACACAGAGCAGGACACAGTCGTCTTTTAACTGCTGATATTTTTGGATGTCACTAAAATAAAGGTTACAGGTTCAGACTTCCTGTTTCCTCTCTGATCGACGGTACTTCCTGTACTGATGTATTTTCACGTCACTCTTTCACCTCCAAACTCCAAACTGTTTTTTACATCAGTGTTTCACAGATTTTTTTTACTTTATGAAAACGACAAACCACCGCGACTCAAATCACATCAGGCCTCATCAATAGAAGAATTATTTTGTACATAAATGAACATTCCTGACCTTTTTCACATCATCTTATATTATCCTGACACACAGACGTCTTATAGAAATCATATAAAAAACAGTAAACAGGCCGTTTGATTACTTTTATTTCCTCTCATCAGGAAAACAACACAGTCAGCATTTACAGGTTCTTGTTTCTTCCTTCATAATATTTACATTTTAATTGCTTTATAAAAGTTGTAGTGTTCATAAAAATCTCACATTTTGCAGAATTTCTTCCATAGCCTTTTATTTATTTATTTATTTTTATTATGTATTTATTGTATTTATTTTTTGTGTTGGATGGAGTGACGGCTGCACTGGAAACCAGTTTGGACGCGTCCTCTAGATACAGATGTTTTTTTCTTGCTTTCAAAACCGTATTGAACCAAAACAACAAATCAACAGTACGTGTGTGTCACTGCTCCCAAACGCCTCCCAGTGTTCAAAAACAACAACAAATAACACATACTTATGTAATGGCTGCAAAATATTTATTATTTTTTAATTTATTTGACACCCTGAACAAAATCTCCTGTGACCCACCTGTGGGCCACAACCCAGTCTTTGAGAACCACTGGTTTAAGTTTTTAATGATCACAGTTTGATCATAACCAGAAACAATAATCACCAAAATTATTCTTTTAAAATTTTAATTTAATGTTGGAATGTAGCCCTACACACACACACACACACACACACACACAGACACACACACACACACACACACACACACACACACACTGTATCCAGAGATCACTGTGACACCTTCAGTCAGACAGGTGACACCTTCATTTCCTCCTCCTCACCCTTCACACCTCGACACCTTGTCCTCTGAAGGGGTGTGTTGTTTAACAAGGGGGGGGGGGGTCCTGTTTCCATGACGACCATCAGGTCAGTCAGTAAACAGCAGGAGAGCTTGTTTTGTGTTTTGTGCAGTTTTAACTTCAGTTAAACTGAGAGGAAGCTCTGCTGTCATGACGATTCACTCAGGTAAGAAAAATCTGCTTTTATTAAGACGTTTGTGTCGCGTCACAACAAACTGCAGGATAATAACCTGTTAATAACCTGTTAATAACCTGTTCAGTCAGACTGAGGCTCATGAATTCAACCTCCAAACATCCGACGTGTTTCCGTCCTTTACAAGGTTTGTGTAAAAAAAGTCTCTTTCTTTATGATTATTCTAACAGATATATTGTGATGATATTACTCACTTCTAAATTTAGAATTGTGAATCAAACTTAAACTATTTTCACAGTTTCCAAACCTATAATCTGATGTTGAGATGATTTACTTTTGTTATTTATTTATTTTTTTTCAAAATTTAAAAAGTAAATTCATTAAAGTGAATAACAGTCCAAAATTTAAGATATTCAGTTGCAACTTTTCAATTTTCCAGCAGCCGAAATAATAACAAGTTCAAGATTCAAGTTTATCTAAAAATTAAATTTAGTTTGACAAAACTTGTTTCAGTTTATTTCAGAAGTTTGAGTTTAGTGAAGACACTTGACTGAAAACTGAGTTTGATCAACTTTTTTAAATCAGTATAGTGGAAATGAACATTTTTTCAATTCAAATCATGATAATTAAGGCTGCAGCTAAAGATTAATCAATTAGTTGTTTGATCTATAAAAATGTCAGAAAACTGTAAAATGTTGATCGGTCCAAAGTCCAAGATGACGTCCTCAAATGTCTCATTTTGTCCACAACTCAAAGATATTCAGTTTACTGTCACAGAAAATATTCACATTTAAGAAACTGAAATCTGAGAATTAGGAACTTTTGATTTAAAAAATGACTCAAAACAATAAACGAATCCTGTCATGATCTTGTGGAGCTCCAGCTGTTTCATCATGTTTGCACCTGATTTTCACCGGACAGGATCGTGGCTGCGGTGATGAACACGCAGGTCTGAGGTGAATTTGTCCCGTTAGACGGTTAGAAAGATGAGAAACTGTGAGACAAACAGACGACAGATCCTTCAGTTGGACTCAGACTTTATTGTCAGAAACTTGTCTGCAGCAGCAGAACTGGACCTGAAACCTTCATCGTCAGCAGTTCAGCACTGGTCCTCCTCCTCCTCCTCCTCCTCCTCACTGCAGGTCCCGTCACTTCATACATTCAGTCTTTCATTCATTCACTCATTTATTCATTCACTCGTCTCCCCAGAGGAGAGACAGCAGTCGCTCCTGTCATGTTATTCCCATGAATTATTGAAAACCTCCTGACATGAATTATTCAGCAGCAGAAAATGGGGGAGGGACGAGTGTGTGTGTGTGTGTGTGTGTGTGTGTG
>JADIXO010006736.1:0-10552 GCA_020091685.1 Lutjanus erythropterus
ACACCACAAAGACAATCTTGGTCTTCGTGCCTGTTTTCATTTTCAGATTTTCCACCACAGCATGTATATGTGTATAAATGTAAGGTGCTGGAAACACTTGAAAAGTGCTTAACTTTTACTTAAGAAAATGTGTAGGAACGCTGGCTCAAGCCTGTCAGTTACAACAAGAACTGGACTTGGAATCAAATCAACAATGATGTATATTATTATGCACATGGTTTACTTATATGGTCATCTTCCTGTAGATGAACTGTTTTAACATGATGTGATGTGACCAATAAAATTTTTTCATGATAAAACAGTCACCTCCTGTCTTTGTTAAAGGTGTATAAAAAGTGTTGTAGTGGTAGAGAATCAGATACATCCTCCGTAAAGATTTTTGAGAGATTTTTAAAGAGAACTACAGAGAGACTGTGAAGACCTCCAGGATCCCTGCAGAGTTTTAGGGATGTTTCTGGGATTTCCTTTTTTTTTTTTTTTTTTTTTTGTGAACAAGTTGAGAATGATTAACCTCAGATTTTTGCTAAAGATAAACAGACTTTACCTTTAAGTTTTCAAATTTTGTCTTTTTTAATTTTTGAACATCATGTTGCCTCCTCAAAATTATACTGAAGTCAGCTGAATGTAATAAAGCTTCAGTCTAACTGAACTCTGAAGTTCATTACGTGTGCTGTGTCGCCCCCTGCTGGACATTTTCAGGTTTAAACGTTTGGTCTGCTGATTCCAGAGTAATTTAACCTCCTTTATTATATCTCAGGAGCGTGACAGCTGGTTATCGGTTCATATTTTATAGATTATTTTGTCATTTATTAACAGATGGTCTGGTTCACATGTAAATGTGTGAGATTCTGGAGCTTTTATTTTGACAGTTGAGAAGATGATGCCTTATGAATTTTGGGGCTTTCTTTGTATTTGTGCTGAAAAAGTAACGCAAGTGACGCAGTAAATGTCAATATTATTCCCTCATATGATTTTGTTTTTTCACACATTAATGAACTTTTTTCACTTTTGGTGGAAGCCTATCGGCTCTCCAACTCTGAACTCATTCACTATTTTGTTTTCTGGACACTGTAAGGGACAGAATTAATATGAACCTTATTACTATCTTAGTGAAAATAATATTTATATGTTTACTTAAATGCATGGAGAATAAATATAAGTATTTCCAAGCTCGAGAATTAAACTTCCTGCTCAGTTAATGTTCTTTTAAGTTCCTCCTGTGTGTGACTCTGGGCAAAGCCTGTAATTTCGGTACCACTTCTTTTATTTTGAAGCTGCCCCGGAAGTTAACTTCACATTGTTTGAGCAAGATGGCGGCCGGCAGAAACATTTCTGTTAGCCAGAGTCGTCTTCTTCATACAGAGTGTGTGACATGATCAGTGTGTGTGTCGTCTGTTGGACTCGGTGTGTGTGTTTTAAAATGTCTAAAGTCCAAATGTTGGTGAAGCAGCGTCAAACTGCGGCTGAACCAGCAGCGGAGCGGCGGCGGCTCTATTCTGGACTTTACGGTAAGTTAACGGCTTTATAAGCGGTTAAATGTTTCTGTTATTCGTGACTTTATTTTAATAATTTTCTCACTTTCAACAAACAACTGATATAGTAAACAACTTGAACTATCAGCATCATGAATTAACACGGTGTTTTTACGAGCGTACATCTGGTTTTTGTACGGTTTTCATAATAAAAGCATCCAGATTGATTCAAGATTAACTGTATTGATCGATTCACTTGTTGCAGCAGCTTATGGATCGACAGTACAGATGGAAGAAGAGTAACTGATGTATAAAAATACAAATAAAACAATAATAAAAATGGAATTGTGTGAATGGTTTCACATTATGAATGGATGTTAATGCACAGTGTAAATAAAATATATACAGATATGTATAGAGAGAGACTCGTAATATGATGTTAATTTAAAAAAGATTATATATGTATATACCACTCATTCTTGAGAACTGGAACAAATCATACCCTACCAATAAATAAATAAATACATAAATACATAAATGAATGACGTTACTACAAAAATTCATTTTTTGTAATTAAAAGAAAATATTTGTATGAAATGTTTGTAATTTATGAAATGCTTTGGTTTGCTTTAATTTCTTTTATTTTTAAACTGTCCATGTGTCAGAAAACAGCCAACAATTCACTTCAAACTTTTTAAAAATGTGTTAAAATCCTTCAAAATCTCAAACTATCAATACCTACTGATAACACAGGTGTAAAAATGTGTTATTATGATAATCTTTTTTTTTTTTTAAGTATATTTTGTATGAAAATGTTGGACCTTTAAAGTTGATGATTTAATCAGGCATAAAAAGGCAGGAATTCTGCTCAAGCAGTGGTAAACTTAATATTTTTAGACAAATTCATTCAATAATATTTCTATCAGATGTGTCTCAACCAGAACATGTCGACTCTGTAGTCCTTCTAAATCCAAGATCAATAAGAATTATGGTTTAGAAATGTGTATTTTGATTAACTTTAAGAGAGTCTGAGACACTTTCTAAAATAAAATGGCTGCTGACTACGATGATGCTGTGAAATGAAAACATGGAACATTTTGTCGACTCTGTAGAGAAGTAGTAGAGGTTCTGTTCATTAAACAGAAAAAACATAACAGAAATAGTCATTAAATGTATAATATTGTGCAAAAGTTTTAGGCAGGTGTGAAGAAATGCTGTAAATTAAGAATATAACCGCTCCCAACATTTTCTTCTAAGACAGAGAAGCCACGCTCCGACTGATGTTTGACCAGTGTTTATTCTCTTCTTTTTTAACCAGCAAACACAGTGAAAAACTGAAATAAATTATCACAAACACAAGCATCTTATTAGCACACAAAATAATGCACAAACAAAATATTGGGCAAAATAAAATACACAAACACATACCGTGTGCACCTTCTGTCCAGAAATTTAGGAGCTGTTATAATTCTTAATGCACAGCTACTCTTCTGTGTCAAAATCTTGCATGTGGCCTCTGAGGACAGCTTCCAGCAGAACACACCTTGCCACTCTTCCATTAACTATTAAGCATGTGAACAGAACATGCCGCCTACTCAGTACAATACGAGGGTTTGGCCAGTAGATGTCGCCACTGCCCCACAAACAAAGGTACACCATCAAAAAACTATTTACAAGATTATCACAAGGCAAAAAGAAAACAAGAACATTTAAATCTCTTGTGATAAACACATTTTCTGAGTCAGCTACAAAGAATGCTTTCAAAAATATAAAATATATGAAAAATATAAAAATATGAAATATTTTATCAGTTTACAAAATTCAAAGTCAGTGAACAGAAAACAAATCTAAATCTAATCAATATTTGGTGTGACCACCCTTTACCTTCAAAACAGCATCAGTTCTTGTAGGTACACTTGCACAAAGTCAGGGATTTTGTAAGATGGTGGTCAGGTGTATGATTAAGCAGTTATACCAGACAGGTGCTAATGATCATCAGTTTCATATGTAGGTTGAAACAGTCATTAACTGAAGCAGAAACAGTTGTGTAGGAGACTGTTTCAAAAGTAGAAGCAAGTAGGGCTTTCTGGCAAAACTTCACCTGCATTCAAGGTTCACAGAGACAAGGATAATGGGTCAAAAACATAAATCTCCAGGAACACTTGTAGTATGTTGAAAATAAAGTAGCTCAATGAACTTATTGTTATCATCATATATATACATCATAATGTGTGTATGTCAGTTTCCTCCGCAGACGTCCAGCAGCTGTTGGTGAGTAAAGAAGAGGTTCTGGACCAGGAGGACCCACCAGAGCCCCCACACATTAAAGAGGAACAGGAGGAAGTTTGGACCAATCAGGAGGGAGAGCAGCTTCAGCGGCTGGAGAAGGTGAAGGAGGAGGAGGATGAGAAACCTCAGTCCTCACAGCTTCATGAACAGATGGAAACAGGAGCTGATGGAGACGACTGTGGAGGACTAGAACCAGTCAGGGACTCACATCCCGATACTGAAGACAAAACTGAGGACTCATCTGAGACTGAAGTCAGTGATGAAGACTGGGAGGAGACCAGTGACCCTCGGTCAGGTTTAAACTCTGTGATCAATAAAGAATCGTTTATCTGTTCTGAATGCGGGAAAACATTCGTCCACAAGACGAATCTGAAGAGACACCTGAGGTGTCACAGCGGAGAGAAACCATTCAGCTGCTCCTTCTGCAGTAAAAGTTTCACCCGGAGGGAGCACCTGGTCGCTCACATGAGGTGTCACTCAGGAGAGAAACCGTTCAGCTGTTCAGTCTGTAACACTAGCTTCAGTCATGGCTGGTCACTGGACAAACACATGAGAGTTCACACTGGAGAGAAACCATTCAGCTGCTCTCTGTGCAGTAAAAGATTCAGACAACGCTCTGATCTGGTTGCTCATTTCAGGATCCACACCGGAGAAAAACCTTTCAGCTGCTCCGTCTGTAACATGAACTTCACTCAGCGTCACACTCTGGTCCAGCATATGAGGACGCACACCCGACTCAAACCTTTTACCTGCTCTGTCTGCGGGAAGAGGTTCTCACGTAAAGGTCACATGACAAGACACATGACGGCTCACAGTGGTGAGAAGCCGTTCAGCTGCAGCATCTGTGGGAAAAGCTTCACGTGGCAGTCACAGTTAAAAAGACACGAGTGTGAGCGGTGAGCGGCGCGAAGGAAAATGAACAAAATTCCAAGATCTCATTGGGATTGGCTGAATTTGTGTTAACTGTAGTGATCACAACATTGCAACTTCCTGTCACGACTGACTAATTCTGGTCCAATCTGATCAACAGAAAACAGCAAATCAAAACTAATTTCTCTGCAATTGTTTTATTATATTTTACAGAGTTTTGTCTCAAACATTCAACACTCTGATGTCGGCAGGAAGAAATTCAAACGGCATCTTTAAAGTTTAATTTTGGCTTCAATCACCACAAATTTTCTGAAAATCTGACCAATTATCATAACTTCCCATCAGTTCCACCAATCATAGCCCTCCCCTGCACAAATGTCATACATGTACATCTCAATGAACCAACTCAGTGTTTTAAAATGAACTATTGCTTTGTGTTTTTATTTTAATATTTTGTCATGGGACTGAATAGAACACAAGGTTTGTCATTATTGACATTCATCAAAGCTCTGTGCTAAGGTTGTCAAAGGTTTTTAAATACTTTTTTGATACCACATTATTAAAATTCAAGTGTTCATTCAAGACTTTAGTTCAGTTTCTATTTTTCTGCCTGAAATTTGTTTTGCAGCAGAACCAGTGTTCTTTTCCATACTGCACTGTGAGCAGCTTGTTAATTTAATATATATATATATATATTTTCTACTTTGTGAGCTTAGGACTGTTTTCTTTTTGCTGTGATATCCAAAGAGGTATCAAGTGCCATTTTTATACAAATATTTTATCAAAGTTAAAATTCTGGTACTGTGGAATCCCTATTCTGTTCACTTTTACATTTTATAATTTTGTGATGTTTTGACTGAGTTTGAGCTCCAACAGCATTTTAGTCCTTTGTGAAAAAAGCCACAGGTGCACTTCTTCTTTTACAAATAAAACATATTTTATATTTTCATTTTTGTTTTTGCTAAGGTCACTTTATGGATTACAGTGCCACAGACATCACAGTTTTTAAATAAATGCTGCCTTTAAATGTCAGCATTTTAGACCACAACAATCCCAAAAACCACCCATGAAAACCTGGACAGACTGATTTAAGATTAAATGAGATAAAAGAAGTTTTCTATCCAAATGTTGATATCCCACAATCTCTGATCGTACTGTACATGAACATTACATTACCTAATGTTACCTCCTATTTTAACTCTTAATCACTTTTAGTCTCTCCACAACTTTGCGGGCTATTTTGGGGATTGTTATGACCTAAAATGCCTGATTTCAGGGCAGCTTTTCTCAAAAATGAAATTGCAGGAGCAAGCAAAAATTGCTTAAAAAACTGTAGATTAAAAAGGTAAACGTGTTGAAGGGAGAATAAAACTGCACTGTGTTCCATATGTCACCAGGATTACAAAACTTCTAACAAAATCTGCTTTGTTTGTAAATGAATAAGGGAGGAAAGGGGAAATGCATATCCAGTCAAAACAGCAAGCATAACATTTCAAAATATAGACATGCAGAGTGGTGATAAATGTCACTGACAATGATAAACCTTGTGTTCTTTTCGGAGTTGGAATTTGCAGGAAGCAACAGTGATTGGTCAAATTTGCTGAAAAGTTGCAGTGTTTGAAAAAAATTGCAAGATTATGCATAATTAATGGTGATTGGTTGAATTAGCAACATTGCAACTTCCTGGAGGGACTATTTCCTGTCTTAAAACTGTTAGAATGAATGACTGAAAATGTCCAGCAGAGGGCGGCATGGCACATGTAATGAAGTTTCACATACACAGGTCACTGCGGCTGTACAAACAGTTGATATTGTACATTTATCCCAAACCTGTGCAAACTAAACCAGTATGTAAGCAAGTTACAACAATAAAAATGAGATAACAACAGGAAACTCTGTTACAAAAACACACAAACACGCACTACACTCCCTCCAGGAATAAATGGGCTGTTTTTGGGATTGTTGCAACTAAAATGTCTGAATTCACAGCAGCTTTTCTACGAATTTCTGATGCATGCTGCTTTGTTTTTAAGGCATTTTTGCATTGGAATTGTGGGAGCAAATGAAAATTACAAAAGAAAGTTGTGATTTTGTTTTTGTATAATTCATTAAAATCAAAGGCAACTTTACAAGGAGAATAAAAATGCACTCTGTTCTGTGTTCTCAGTAACCAGAAAAGTTCAGGATGAAAACATTTCTGACAAAATCTGCTTTATTTGTAAATGAAGTTGGTCACCTGGGGGGTTTTAAACAAAGAGAATCTGATTAGAGTTTAAATCAAATTCTGAAATATAAAAATACACAGAGCGTTGATACTTATGTCATATGATAGGCCCCCATTCTTTAATCCACAAATGTTTTTGTTTGATCGGAAGTCAATCACTTTTTAAAATTCCTAACATGTAATCTGAGTTTCAACAAAGCTCAGTCTTGCTGCTATTAATGCACAAGTCAATTCACTTAAGTAAGTTACTTTTTTATTTTAAAACATTTGGGACCACAGAAGAAAGAAATGACAGTGTAGCACAAATCCATATAAAACATGAATCTTAACATCACTGTCAATCAAAAAATGAACCAATGTCTGACATGAGAATGTTTATTTCATGTTTAACACTTCAATGTCAAAAATAATAAATAAATATATATATATGTATGTTGTAGCTCCCCTGCCTGACCACAGTCATCACTCCTGCAGCTGTTAGCTTGCTGTCGCACCTAAGGTTGTGCCGATACCATCGTCAATCGAGATGTCTGCCAGTGATTGACCCCTGAGCCCTCTATCATCATAACATCATGCTTTAAAAGCCCTCTGTATTTGAGGTCATGTGTCCCTTCAGAGTTCAAAGTTCGTTTTTTGTTGATGTGTGAGAGAAAATGAAAAGCTGTTGCTGCTGTTCATTACACTATGTCTTTGCCTTCATGTTTAATGTTTCCTTTTTAAATACAACAATACATGTGATGCTAAGGTGAGGAGCTTTTTTGATCCAGCAATGACACCATTGTTCATTGCAATGGTGGATATTGTTGTATGCTAGTTTGATGGACATCACAGGACCCTAATTGCACCAGTTTGTGGCGCACTATGGGAACAAAAATGTGAGATGTCATGGCTTAGTTGTGCTCCTCTTGGGCCTGTGTAGTTTGTAATGCCAGTTAGCATGATAGCTATGCAAACATTAGCCTGAAAGGTACAGTCAATATAGCACAAGGTAGGAGTGGGGCTTCCCATAAGGTATATTGTGTAGGCACATCCACCAAATCAGTTTAGACTCACGGGTAGGCAGGTACAAAGTAAAATGGCAGGAGTACTATGCAGGTGTACTTTGGGGCCAAATAAGACGATTAGATGGCATATGACCGACCTGTGACAGCTACAGATACCTTTTTTTGTCATGACTGTATTCTCTGACCTACTTGGACTTCATTTTTCTTTTTCATTATTACTTTTTAAAACCTGACTTGAAGATTTCTTTTTTTTGGGGGGGGGGTTCTTGCCTTTTATTTGATAGGATAGCCGAAAAGTAGACAGGAAAGGGGGGTGAAGAGAGAGGGGATGATACGCAGCAAAGGGCCACAGGCAGGAATCGAACTAGTGGCCGCTGCCAAGGACTGACAGCCTCCTCTGGATATAGCTGTGAGGACCAAAGACAAACACACTTATGCTCTGTGAACTGTCTATACCAGATGAATCATTCATTTATTTTTTCTTCCCTGGGTGGACCACCATGTGTTGTCTCAGATCTTCTCCTCGTTCAAATATTTTACCACAAACTAAGCAAATGAATGGTTTCTCTACTGTGTGAATTCTCATATGTACATTCAGATTTGGCTTGTTGCCAAACATTTTACCACACTCAGAGCAAGTGTGCAACAGGAACTGTTTTTCAGCGGTAGTGAATGTCATCCGACTCACAGGGACTTCGGTATTTTTCTTAAAGTTTAAACCTGATTGAGGTTCTCGAGTCTCCCTCCAGTCACCATCACTGACATCAGTCTCAGATTCAGAAGACTCTTCAATCTTGTCATTAGTATCAGGTGTTAAATGTGTATTTGGATGTAAGTTCCTGACTGGTCCTGGTTCTCTACAGTCCTCTCCATCAGCTTCTGTTTCCATCTGTTCAGTTTGTCTTCTGGACTCACCACCACACTTGTGTCTTTTGACCAGATGACGCCGAGTGAAACTTTTGTGACAAACATTACAGCTGAATGGTTTCTCCCTTGTGTGGGTTTTCAAGTGTGACAGTAAAATGTCAGACTGTGAAAAAAATATATTACAAAGAGTACAGCTGTAAGGTTTTTCCCTTGTGTGGAATTTCAAATGGCTCTGCAGATGTGTCATTTGAATAAATCCTTTACCACAAACTAGGCAGCTGAATGGTTTTTCTCCCGTGTGAATCCTCATGTGTATATTTAGATTTGACCTGCTGCAAAATTGTTTACCACACAGAGAGCATCTGAATCCTTTTCCAAAAGAATTATATCCCTTATTTTTCGGAAAATTTAAACCTGACTGGGGTTCCTGGCTCTCCTTCCAATCATCATTATCATCACTGTCTTCACTAACTGGTTGTAAATGTGTATCTGGATGTGGTTCTGGTTGTGGTCCTTGGCAGTCCTCTCCATCCACTTCTGTTTTCATCTGTTCAGTTTGTCTTTTATGAAGCTGTGAGGACTGAGATTTCTCTTCAGCATCTTCTTCACTCTTCACAGGGACAGGAGTGAATGTGAACTTGGTGAGATCAGCCTCCTCCAGCTCTTGAAGCTGCTCTTCCTCCTGACTGGTCAAGACCTCCTCCTGTTCCTCTTTAATGTGTCGGAGCTCTGGTAGGTCCTCCTGGTCCAGACTGGAGCTCCACTCCTCCTGCTGTTGCTCAGGGGGAACCTCCTCTTTAGTCAATGACAGCTGCTGGAAGTCTGCAGGAAACAGTAAACACACAGAGACGTCAGAGAAAAATGTTAGCATTCATTCACATCACAGCTTAAACAACATCAAAGTAGCACAGAATCGCCAACTTAGTCACAGTCGACGATGATGTGTCGATGTATGAGTGAATTCTGTCCTACAGTAAATGAATCGCTCCTCACAGATTTTGTGTTGTTTGCAGACAAAGGCACACAGGACTGAGTTAGCACGTGTCGACCACCATCTACTGTAGGTAACACACTGACTGATGGAGAAGAACCTCATACAACCACATTTCAAAAAAAAAAAAAAACACAAGGTTACATTCAATCTATGAATGAACTGAAAATTAAATGAACGAAAAGTTTGTGACAGTCCCAAATTATGAGCAGACATCCCAAATCCCACCGTTTGTCCCAAAAATTAAGCATTAGCCTGTTACCCATTGTCATTAATAATGAAATCAGAGATTTGCACAACAAACACCACCTGTTGTAATTTTCTGTGTAACTGTAATATTTAATGACATATCAGTCTTCTGTTGTGTGATGAAGTTTTAATCTGTCAGCAGCAGATATTTAGTGTCTGATAATAATAAAGGTTATATATATATGACTGATCAAAAGAACAGTTTAGTTCTTTACAAGGCAGATAAAAGAACAGATAAAAAGGAGGATCTCTTCTATTTTAACTTCAATCAACGATCAAGAACGCACTTTATTTCTTCAGCTATGATCATGATCTGCAGACTACAGGTAACCTACAGGTGATCTGACAGGATGTTCGTGTCTCTTCTTCTAGTCTCTCTGAAGTCTGTTGAAAACTGTCCGACTGGACTGCAGCTTTTTGTCTCCACCTCCTGCTGCGGCCTGCTGATCTCGTTTCTCCAGGTGAGGTGCAGGTCATTTTGAACGTACCTAATCTGACTAATAATCTGAATCCTGCCCTCAGACCCCCGGATCAGTGAGTGAGTGTGTGATCAGTGATCAGAGCTGATCGATCAGTGATCAGTGAG
>JADIXO010006752.1:0-10590 GCA_020091685.1 Lutjanus erythropterus
ATGGTTTAAATAGCATAAAGTATGAAGGAGTTGAAACATGGTAAAAAAGGTATGGAAGTAGAATAGTAATAATAATAATAAAGAATAGAAGAACAATAGTGGGAATGCCTCAAGCATTCCCACTAAATAAAATGATACTAAAAAAAAGGATCAGTTTTGGTGTAATTTTATTTCTTACTTGTTGACTTGAAAACAGCAGAAAGGTAGACAGTTGACCCGGAAGTTAAATAAGCTCTATCAAAATAAGAGCCAGGAGAACTCAGGCATAGCATATATGAAGACATGAGTGTTGCTCCTTGATATCATAGTAGGGAATATATCTTATAAATAATAAACCAAAATGTGAAATTGGTCATCTTTAAATCCAAAATAATTTTATAGATTACATCCTACTTAAGCAATCTATGAATTTTGATAAATATAAAGGCAAAGGGCTAAGTTTCTTCAGTTTTCAGGACACATTATAAGAGACAAAATATTATTTTTTGAACTATGAAGGTAAACACAGAGTTAATGTTTGGAGATTACAAACACATGTATTAAAGATATTTGCATCATATCGAAACAAA
This sequence comes from Lutjanus erythropterus, assembly GCA_020091685.1. NCBI lineage: Eukaryota > Metazoa > Chordata > Actinopteri > Lutjaniformes > Lutjanidae > Lutjanus > Lutjanus erythropterus. The sequence continues at coordinate 570 of JADIXO010006752.1, forward strand.
ATACTTACTTACTTACTTACTACTTTATGCTGGTTTATACGGGATTATGCGTGTCGGACTAGTAGTAAGAATTTTCATATAAAGTATTTCAGATTCATTGATTCTTTAATTAGAATGTAAAAGTATTTTAGATGTAAAAATGACCTTTTTTCAATTTTGGTTTAAAATACAGAAAGGGCACACTTAAGGGTATATTTCATAAACCGACAACAACTCTTTGTCTTCATATGTGCTTAATTTATGTGCTATGAGTTATATTTTCCTGGCTCAGACAAATAGACGGTATATAGAATGTTGCATATATATAAGTTCTTGCTGCTCACACAAATTAAACAGGATTTTGAGCGGTGCTGCCTACTAAATCTTTCTGTAGCTGCCAGAATCAATGCAATTAAAATGAACGTTTTCCCATGCTTTTTATATTTATTCCAATGTATTCCGATATTTCTTCCAATTTAATTTTTCCATAAAATGGACAGTCTTATTCTCGGTTTTGTTTGGAAGAAGAAGTCTCCCAGGTTACGTCGACAAGTTTTACAGAGGCCCAAAGCTCAGGGCGGAATGGTGTTACCAAACTTCCTGTACTATTATTGGGCAACAAACATCAGACATTTGAACTATTGGGTTAAATATGGGGATATTGAGGTCCCTCCGTCATGGTTGATTTTGGAGTCAAATTCTGTTCACCCGGTATCATTAAAAGCCTTCCTGTACTCACCCTTGTATTCTTCTATTTCTTTTTATGCTAATAATATGATAGTGTCCTCTAGTATTAAAACATAGATTCAATTTAGACATCATTTTGGCCTGCAAACACTTTCTACTGGGGCTCCACTTGCGGCAAATCTGATTTTTCCTCCATCCTTAGTGGACAGCACTTTCTCTATATGGGCTAGGCTGGGCATAAAAACCCTGAGAGAATTGTATGTTGATTCTATTTTTGCTTCTTTTCAATAGTTAGTACATCATTTTTTGCTTCCTAAGGGACATTTTTTCAGGTACCTTCAAGTTCAACATTTTGTCCGTAGCTCATTCCCAGAATTTCCTGCTCTTCCTAATCCTTCGGATTTTGAGATATTCCTGAAGCCTCTCTCTTCTTTAAAGGGGGCAATCTCTTCTATCTATTTAAATATTTTTAACCTTTGTCCAGGCTCTTCTACTGTACTTAAGACTGTCTGGGCGACAGATCTGGGAGAGGTGTTTCTGGATGATGTTTGGGGGGAGGTTTTAAAGAGAGTACACAGGTCTTCAATTTGTGCTAGACATAGCTTTATGCAATGTCGAACCCTTCATTGAGATCACTGCACTAAAGCTCGGCTTGCAAAAATATTTGATACAGTATTCCCCTTATGTGAGCGATGCCAACAAGTCACAGCAAATTATTCACATATGTTTTGGAGCTGTTCCTCTCTGACTAAATTCTGGAATGAGATCATTAATACATTATCCAAGGTTACTGGAAAGGAGGTGGTTCCTAATGCCTTAACTGCCCTCTTTGGTGTATAGCCTTTTCCACATACCCTTTCCCCTGCCAAAAAGGACTTAATAGCATTCACAACTTTGCTGGCCAGGAGATTGATACTGTTAAAATGGAAATCCTCGGTTCCACCTTCACATACAAACTGGATTAAGCAGTGTCTTCTCTCTGACGCCTTCCCTCATTGCCCATCGTAGTGACAGAAGTGCTCAATTAAAAGTATACTAAGTCTTGTCTATAGTCTTGTACTATATCCGCATGAATTCATGAAAAATTGCTTTTTTCAAAACACTGAGTTCAAACCTCTGAAAAATTAATTTCTTGTTCACAACAGATCAGAACTCCTCCTTTCAAGCAAATTGCCTGTGTTTTGATACACGTGTGCAAAAAAGTAAGTACATTTGCCTGCAGCCTGTACAATAACCACTTGCATATGGCTGTCTAATCAAAACTGATAAGCTGAGTAAAATTCTCAAATTCCCCACAACTTCAAGACATTCTTTCATCAAGCCATTACATATAAAATCATTCAATCCATTCAATTATCAAAATCTGTCAGATATATATGTATATTTAATTAATGTCTATGGCGTGGAATAATTCTGATTTCTAAATTAGTCCTGCCTAGTGACAGTAATGAATTAGAAATCAGAATCAGTCATTTTGTGGCAATTTTTGCTGTATGATTTCACATGACAGGTGAAAAGTGAATGTTCTGTTTACATGTAACCAGGGATGTAGTGGGGGGTAAATCACAGTAAACTCTGTTTATCACCTCTTTTAAGTAAGGCTGAGAGTTTACTCACCTATGTTCGGATCAACAGTATCAAAAAACGTGGATAAACTACAGTACACCCACAGGTTACTCACTTCTATATTTACTACTTCACCCCTGCATGTAACAGATTGCTACAAAAATAGATTTACTGTACACACAACAATGTGCACATCCTTCATCTGTGTACAACAGTATTGTGCGGCTTTCACTTTTTCCACTAAAGTTTACCTACTAATATTGAAATCTAAGTCTAAACAGCTCAGTGTGATGCACCATGGCATTTAGCTTGACAAAACTGGAAATTCTGTACAGTAGCCAGTCAGCGTCAACAAAAAGTAGAACAAGACATTTTGTACTCAAATTAACATTTCCAGGGTTGACTGTCATGGAGAAAAAAGCAGCTAAACATTTCAAGCAGTACATCTCACACAGTGACAAAACAACTTTAAATGTTGTTGTCAACTAGGTTTTAAACATGAATGAAAGGCTTTGGTTGAATTACTACCTTTTCCAAACATGCAACAGAGCTGTGATAAGGGGATGAAACAGCAATACATTTCTCCATGACAGTTAGACAGAAGGCTGTACTCAGTACCTTGCTCACACCGAGAGAGGTATCAGGAGCGCACACACAAGCATGCATAGAGCTCTGCCTCTTCTTCTTCTTCTTCCCTCAACCTCTGATTATACCATTTTCTTTGTAGTTTTACATGAAATATTGTTGTCATGAATGCAAGATACAAGGAAGGATTGCTGCAGAACCATGCCAATTTAAGTTTGTCCCACGACCACTAATTAGCACCTGAATGAATAAGATAACCCAACTCAAAGAACATTACATACAATTTTTTTGACAGGTTTTTGACAGTTCCACTTGTTTCAAAGTTTAAAACTAGGGCTGCAACTAACGATTATTTCCATTGTTGATTAATGCTGATTATCTTCTCAATTAATCAAGTAGTTCTTTTGTCTATGAAATGCCAGAAAATGGTGAAAAAAATGGTTTTTGTTTATTGTCTCCCAAAGTGCACAATTATGCTCTCAAATGTCTTATTTTGTCCACAACCCAAAGATATTTAGTAAACTGTAATAAAGGGTTAAAGAAACCAGGAAATATTCACATTTGAGAAAGTGCATCAGAGAATTTTGACTTTTTTTTTTCTTAAAAATTACTCAAAACAATTAACAGATTATCAAAATAGTTGGCAGTTTGTTGGCAATATCAAGATTCTCTTGGACTGAACTAATATATTATCTTTCCTCATCTTGTTGTGATGACCCACTAGCAGATGTAGACATAAAATATTTTTATATTGAGGTGGATTTATTGGACCATGATGCTGTATTAGCTGTGTAAAGAGTTATTTCATCACAACTTACAATTTACAATTTAATTTAGTGGCCTTTTTAATCTAAAGTGAGGTACATCTGAGAGCTCATACAACATACAAGCAAGGATCTAGTCATGAGAGAACAACACGAATAAGTCCCATGAAGCAAAGTTCTGACTGAGAGACTCTGACAATCGAACAAGTTTGGTAGCTCATTCCACCAGCCGGCAGCCAGAATGGAAGAGTCTAGCAAGTGACCTTGAACTCTGTTGTGGTGGTCGAATCTGGTGTCTTTCATATTAGATTATTAGAACATGATGTTGGTCTAAACCGTGGAAGAAAATACAGGTGTATTTACCAGAAAATGTAAGTGGTTGTAAGTCACCATTTATGTTTCACTTTCAAAGAAACTGCCCATAAAAATTGTACAGATTTGATATTTGATTAGAACTTTAAAGCGGTGAAGAAATTTTCAGCAAATGCTGCTCTAGATCTGCTTTAATTTTACAGAAATGTCTACTTAAGGATTAACAGAAGTGTCCATGAATGGCCCAGGGGATATACTGTAAATCTACAGAATTTTCCATTTTAGGGTTGAAAGAAATGTCCACAAACCTAACAGAGTATGTACTGATAATTTTTTGCCAGGACATCATTAATTACTCTACAGATTTATTATTCTTATTTATTATTATTATTATTTATTTTCTTACAGTGTAGCCGAGTTAACTAGACAGTCACTGTGGACAGGAACAGCATATTTTAAGACAGAAGTTGTTGCCCCTTTATGCCACAAGAGGGAGCATATGTTTAATGAGCTCAAAGAATTACATACATCACACACCTTATGCTGTGGAGAAATGTATAAAAACACTGCAAACTCTGGCTTTTTTGCAGAATACCAATCATGTAAAGGAAAAAATAAGAATTCTTTATTCAAGGGTCAGACAGATACAGCTACCATTTCCTGCCACCTACAAAGTTTTAGAGGAATGGATTTTTTAAAATTCGTATAGATATTCTGGGGCAGTGGTTCTCAAACAGGGGTCTGTGGCACAAGTGGATTGGTGACAAGTTTTTAGACTCATTAATTTAAAAAAATATGTAAATAAATATCTAGCCTATAGTTTTATTCATAATTCAACAAATAATATATGTTTAAACTTAGCAGTGCCTTTAGCTATAACGAAATGAGACAAAATAAACAATGCCTGAACATATCAGAAAATGGAGATAACACAATTAAAGTGATAATAAAGTCATTTCTGGTTTTGGTTTAACTTCTATTCCAATCGCTGATTTGAGGACATTGACCAAAAAAGCAAGTTGATTTTTCACTGTCATTGTATTTTGTTTGTTAGCTTGATATATTGATATATAATGAGAAATTGTATATTTGTATATCCTAATTATCAAAGTTAAATACAGTTTGGGAAGGATGATACATAGACCCCTCTTCAAGATCAAGATCCGGTCACTCACCTGGTAGAACACATGCCTTATTTGCAAAGGCGGACTCCTTGCTGCAGAGGGTTTCATTCCAGCCCTTGGACATGTGCTGCATGTCATCTGTTCTCTCTCTGCCACCTTTCCTATCACATTCTTCAGTCTGCCCTGTTATTAAAGCCAAAAAAATCAAGCTGTAATGTTATTCAATACATAAGACGTGATTTTTAATGTCTGTAATGTGGAAACTAGCTTCTAACCCCTGAGTGGAAAATGAAGTGCTTTATACCAGCTTAGATATATTTTAAATTTTGTGTGTCTAGTATAGATTTGAAAAGAATCTCAAGTCAAACTATGTTCGGATTCCTCATTAGCTCAACTGTAATTACGCATGTTCCATATGCAAACACTGCATCCTTACTGCAGCGGCCCTGGTTTGATTCCAGCCCATGGCCATGTGCTCCATATCATCCTGCCTCCGTCCCCACGTTTCATGTCACACTCCTCAACTAGTCCTGTTATCAATGGCAAAAAATCAATTTGTTTGATCCTTCATATTTATCTGGTGCTGTGTTCACAAAGCATCTTAGTACAAATTTCATGCAACTTCATTTTCTCAGAACTTTCCCTTAAAGTTAAGAGTAGATCTTGGTGAAGACAAGTTATTGACACATCTTAGCCCCCAAGTGCTCAACAGGTGAAAACTGGTCAAAGTAGGGAGGAGGCTTAAGGAGAAAATAACAAAGAACTGATGAGTGACAGTGAGTTAGTAAAACGCTATGGATTGGACTATGCGGGGATAACATTTGAGGTCGATCTCATGAGAGATGTACTCATGTAACAATAATAATGATAAACTTTTTTTTTTATCTACCACTTTTTTAATGTTACCAAGTACTTTACAAGATAAAATAAAACTAGACAAGGCTGATAAATCTTGATCATAACATAACAGGGAGACTTTGGTCTGTTACATCTTTCCATCAGCAGAGTGATCACACAATTACAGTGCTTTCACAGTCTTATATGGTGACACAGTTGATTTCATTTCCACTGGATGCCCACATCTGCCAGGCTCACAAAATGGCATTCATGGACACAGGAAGTACAATTAGGCTTACAAAGTATTCAGTTCTGAAAGGATAACTTCAGTATTTTTCAACATGGGTCCAATTTCCCCATGTGTATGTGTGTGTATGATTGATGGGGACAACTCATTTTGAAATTGGTCCAGTATTGAGGGATGCAGATGCAGCCAGCAGTCGCAAAACAAGTTACAACAGTATATATGGGGGCAAATGCCTCCCGTAAAAGTTCATGCATTGAAAGTGCTTTTTTTCCACCACAGATCGGCTCAGATTACCAGTGTAATCTCTGTTAACAGCATGCAAAGCACATCTCTTAACCTTCACTTGCTCCAGGCTGTATGTGACAAAATCTCATGGGATCTTAGTGTGTTGCCGGAAGAAAACAGAGGAACCATGACTGAGAGCCGGTCAGAGCGGAGTTGGTTGTCCCTGAGTACAGTTGAGAGTTTCACTACATCGATTAAAAACAATGATTTGTGTTTGTGCGTACCCGAATTGCAAGAACAGGATATGGCACAACACCCCATACAGCTTGCATAGGCTGCTTTTGTCGGATGGAGAGATGCTGAAGTTGTGGCTAATTGTGCAACAAATGGATGCTAACATTCCTGTCCAGACACTGCATCTTGCAGACCATTGGGTCTGCAGTGCACATTTTTCCCAAGATCACTACTGCCAGCCCAAGAGGAGAAGACATACAATTTTAACTCATATGCTACAAGTGTTTAAAGCGGCAGAAAAATTCCCCAAAGTTAAAAGTGTTTGGTGTAAATCATCCCCACTATGGAATAACAGTCACCTTTTATCTAGGGGGAAACCTTTTACTAACAAAGCCTGGGAAGATAAAGGTATTACAACAAGATATTAATGGGGCAAGCACAATCCTTAAGTTCCATACTATAGTGACAAACATTCTCTTTTAGGGTCAGTTTGTAAAGCCTATAAAGTTCAGTGGGAATCAGCCTTACAAGAACATCCTATTTTAAGTTGGATACAGTGTGCTCCAGATGAATAGTGGCTTATATATATGATAAATTAAACTCAAAGAAATATATGCCCACACTAGGTATGAAGGCTTGGGGGAGAGACATAGCTGAGGTGGAACAAAAACTGAAATGGGTTGTAATTTGGAATAACGTTGCTGATGCTTCCTAAAACCCAAACCATCAGTATATATACATTTGAAATTTATCATAGAGCATACCTTAAACCAAGAATTAGGCATCAAACAGGACTAGCCCCTGACCCATACTGTTCTTTCTGTTCCCACAGAACTGTTGGCTCCTTTATTCATGTTTCATGAAAATGTCCAGGGATTCTAGATTTCTGGGCAAAAGTTGTTAATACCCTGGCAGGACTAATTGGGGTGGTATTACCAATGCTGTACATCCTGCTGTACATCTTCTAAATGACGATTCCTGTCTCTCCCTCACGGATAAAGCACGCAAAATCTGGCTGGCGGGCCTAACTGCAGCCAAGAAGATTGTAGTCCAGTGCTGGAAACTTCCTCACAATATCTCAAATATTAATTGGCTCTGGAGCTTTTTGGACATTCCTTCCCTGAACTATCATCAGCAAGGATTAATGATACAGGACCAAACACAATTTTAATGTGGATGAATCTGATATCTGACTTGAAAGACTTTCTGTCTAAATAGGACTGCTCTGATCATCTATCCTGTTGGTTGCTCGAGGGGAGCAAGAAGGGATAGAGAAAGAGGTTGAGGGCTGGGGGTACATAAACCTAAAATGTAAAATGGCAATTTGCTGGACTGGCTTTTAGCCTATTTGTTATTGTTCCAATAAAAAATGAATGATAAAAAAAACCTTAAGTATCCAAAAGTACACATTACAAAGTACATTTCTTTTATCAATACACTGCTTATTGTTTGAACCTTGAAACTCTCTGAAACCACCACAATGGTGCTCTGACTTACTTGTAGAACCATGATGAAACACTATAAAAACTTCAGCATAGAAATGCAATCAAAAACAAAACGGACAGCTATTGTCATTTTTTCTGATGTAACCATTAAAATCAAAGCATAAAATCAGATTGAAGCCAAGGAAGTTCTCCAAGTCTGTTAAATAACTGAGATTTCTTTCTGGCTTCAGGGGCAGTATAATTGTGTGGTATTTTTCACCCAAATAAAAACAATCCAACATTAAAAGCCTACCTGAAATTATTTCTCTTTTTCTAATTATAACAACATCTTGAGATTTAATTTTGTCTTTCTCCTGCCGTCATCATTACTCAGTTTTGTTGGAATGAAAGAGGGAGTGCTTGCTTGGGCTTGTTACAGAGTGCCTGGATGACGCATTTCTGCTTTTGCATCAATCCCAGTTAAGAGTGGGTACTGTACTTGGTTTCCTTCTGTGAGGAACACAGCATGGGGCCAGTCGCATTTTAGAAAAGAAGAAACAACAGCTGACTTCAAAGTAATGACAACCTTTCTAGAAATGTGGTACAATCGTACAAGAGTACAATATTTGTTTCCAGAAAAACAAATACTCAAGTAAAGTACAGTACTCAAGTAAATGTACTTTCTTACTGTCCACCCCTGCACATATGGAGTGGATGATTTTGTACTGTAAATACTTACAGTGTGCAAGATTTATGCAGGCTCTGCTAGTGTCTCTAAAGACTGGAACAGTTTGTAGACTGCTCAGCAGTGCAGTCAGGAGTACAATTACTGAAGTCATTCATTGGTAGATGTGTTCTGAACATGTGCCTCCTTGAACCTGCTGTAAGTGCCAGTGGGGGACAGGTACTTGCTTCTGATAGCAGTGATGATGCAGCTTGGCAGCACTCTTCTGTTACTACAAACAAGACGTTCTCCTCTGACAGCCCACTCCAGCACCACATGATAGGCTGCAAGTCTGTACTGGCTGGACGAAAGGAAAGGGTTAAGATGATTTAGAAATGTCTGAGGGCAAATTAATGCATGCAACAGAAAAGGCGCATCTGTCAAACAATTCTAGGTACAGATATTGCATGCATGAAGACATATTATTTATACTTACTCAATGGATAGTTGACCATTTGGTCCCTGTGGTTTTGCCTCCAATTTATTTTGGGCACATGAAAGAAGGTATCCAGCACTGCCCTGCTGGTCAGAGGGCGGAAATCCTGTAAGGTGGTGTGGTGGAAAATCTGAAAATTAAGACAGACCCCATGACCAAGATTGTCTTTGTGGTGGTTTAATCGAGCTTTGCAAAGGATCAGTACACAGTCACACACAAAGTGTAAAAGGAACTGATAATGAGTCAAGAATGTAAATCTGTTTTACAGGGTTAGGAGATGAAGGAGGTTGGGTCAGGATGGACCTAAAGTGCTTATTGGGAGAGTCGGGATGTGATTGTGTTATCAGAAGTTGTTCTTCCAAAGAGAGAACAACTGTGTGTTCAAGGACAAGTAACCAGTTAGTGCCTGACAGAACATGAGAAATAACTATGAGGAACAACAGTGACCAGTTTGGTGAATAATTTTCCCACCACAGTGGTTACACAGCGTTGGGTAATTTCTGTATCATCCCTGGACACATCAAGACCATAAATACTGGGCAACAGGTCCCACTCGTTACAACACAGACATTCTTCCTCTGTGGGCATAGAGTCACAGCATTCACAGGAGCACAACCAGTCTTCACAGATTCACAGACATGCAGCAGCTGCTTCACCCTCATCTGCCTGTTGCCCCTCTCTCTCTATCCTCATCCGCTCTTTGTTTGTAGGAACTCAAACTCCTCATCCGTATACTCGGGCTCAAATAAATACTGGCAGCAACTGAAATCAAAGGTCTCATCTACATTCTCCAAATCAGGTAAATATTTAGCCATGACACTTCAATCGGCCTAGTAAACTCTCACCTGTACTATGGGACAACCAACTGACTTTTACA
>JADIXO010006753.1:0-12159 GCA_020091685.1 Lutjanus erythropterus
TGCCGCCCTTACAGAATTTTTGCTAATTTCAATAATGTTAAAAACAGTAAAATGAATAAACTTTTACAGTTTTGACTCCATCAACACCAAATTTGGTACACGGCTTTGGGGGATGACGAGACGCATTTCTATTATAAATGAGCCAGATTGGTCAAAAAACACGGCCGCCACGGACCGATGAATCTTCGCTGTGGGCGGAGCTTAGAATCGATTGGCCATAACTCCCACACCCTTTGACCTATCATCACCAATCTTGGTGGGTAGGTCCACAATGAGACTTGGAAGCACACCCTAAAAAAGATTTTGAGATTGGCCCATAGGGGGCGCCACCGCCATTCCCAGATATTCCCGTTTTTTCCCAAACCGTTTTCCCATTGAAAATGAATGAGGGAATCTTCAAAAATCACAAAATTTCACCTTTTTTCAAACGGTAACTACCGATTCATACTTTCAGCTAGAAACTCCATTCAAACTGGAAAATGTTCAGCAATTCCTTGACTTTTTACATATGATTCAACTTTTCAATACCATTCAAACTTTCCAAAATATTCAGTGTTTTCTGAAACTTGGTTATAATGGAAGTGGATGAGAAAATCCTTCAAACTCACTCATCTTCACCCACACTTCACGAACTCATACATCCACGTAGAAACTCCATTCCAACTCTGAAACGTTGACATTGCCGTCGACTTTCAGTGACTGATTCGTATTTTCCATATCTCTTTTAGTTTTTCTACACCAGCTGTTTAAAAATCATGAAATTTTCAGCCCTTCTCAGAATTTATAATGGGTGTGTATTGCGTGGAATGTTGCGACTTAGAGTGGGTGATGTCATCGCTAGAGTGCACAGCACCTGTGAAATCATCAAGAAATTTCCTCTTAAACTCGCCGGTGCGGCCACATCGTTCACTCTACGTACACAAATTGTACACCAAATTGTAGGAAAAGCCGTTCCGGTCGCAGAGGTGCGACTGCTGAAGAAAACGGATTTAGGGTTTTGGCTGCAGGCGGTCTGAAACGACAACAAGAACGACCCCCTGCCCCATTCGCTCCCATGTTAAGTGAGAGCCCAAATTTCTGGAAGAAAGCAGACCATTCCAGTTATGTCCATCGTGGCTCTGGCCTCATTTTTCACACCACAGAAATGAAATTTACACCTTTGTGATCCGCATCCCGTCCTCTCGCTGACGGTGTGCTTTTTGTAGCTGTAGCACTTACGGTTTTTCATTAAACGGTTGGAGTTTGAGAGGAACCTTTGGCTCAGTTTCTGCCTTTTCTTGGTGTATTTAAATTTGACTGTGCCATTGCCAACCGGTGATTGGCTGAATCAACTCCAGCCGTTCGGCCAATCGTCTGTGTGTCACAGCACGGTCAAATTTGAAAGGGCCTATTTCAGCAACCTTACTTCTTTGCAGTTAAAGCCTCATCATACAGAGGCAATTACATATGTGTCAGTCTGCCTGTCTGGGTCTGTCTGTCGCTGTCTTTCTGTGTCCATCTTGGACATTTTAGACTGCAGTCTTTTTTAGCTGTTTAGTTAAGCTGTTTTTTCTATCTGTAAGTGGACATACACGCAGACAGACAAACACACTCACACATACACAAACGCGCGACAGTGCGTGAACATACACACATTCAGGCATGCACACACACACACACACACAGACACACAGTGATACATTTACTGCTATTAATAATTAGCATATTGGTATGGGGATACTAGTTGGCAGTGAGCATCAGGCACACTCAAAATTTCATGTGAAATTTTCTAGTTCATTCATTCAGTCATTCATTCATTCCTGAAAATGAAAATTTCATTCATGAAAATTTCAAATGCTCTGCAGAGATCAGATGAAGGCCACAGGATTTGTTTAAAGCCAATTTCCCAATTGCGTAACTTATATCATCAGGCCTTATGACCACATTATCATGAGATACATCGCCAACAGTAAAAACATCACTTTTAACACAGTTAAAAAGCTCCATGTAATGTCTTCTCCATAATTCCATAATATTTACACTGTCACTTACCCCCTCCATACTGGAGGACAAAGGTATTTTACTATAATTCATAATCTTGACTTCATTCCAAAAATCGTTAACATCATTTTGTTGCATCTTCCTAGCCAATGCATTTGCTCTCAGAGTCAGTTCATTCCTCTTAATATAATGTACTGCATATTTGAACCTAGCAACAGCTTTCTTTTTAATTTCACACTCAGGTCCATGCCTTGATTTACCAGCGATAAACCAATTTTTAAAAGCTTCTCTGGCTTGGTGGTGGAGTTCATCCACATACTCATTCCAGCCTGGCCTGAAGCTGTACTTCTTTGCTTTTCTCTGAATGAGTGGTTTACTAGCCTCATTCAGACCCTGCACAATTCTGTCATATAGTACACATAGCTCTTCTTTGTGATTTGGCATACCACAGTTGAAATTATCACACGCTTCCTGTTCATGTATCCTATATTCGCCACATCGTGGATTATCTAAATATTCTCCATCAGGGGGCGCCATATGAACACAACAGTGTCATAGACCACAGCTCTCCTAGACTTGCTGCTGATATTACACTGTTTGGGTGCAGCTCTTAAAAGACTAACCCAACCTAAAAATGCCTGGAAATAGTTCTATATTTTGTCCATATTGAGCTTATTTTTTGAGGTAGTACCAAGTATTATACACCATATTCAGGAAAATCTACCATTTTATGTGATGCAGTGTAAAATCACATTTATGCATGACCTTTGAATGAGCATGCCATATTTCATAAAAAAATAAAATCGCCCAGTAAAGAAAACTTGTTTTGTTGAATGTCTCAGTCAACCAGGGTAGTTTTTTTTCAATGTGAAAAGTTGTACTTCAGTGTTTTGAAGCTACATATGACGTTTTGTGCAAATACCCTTTTTCTTCTGTGAGTTACGGCTAATTGAGGCGGACTTTACCACTAAAGACCTAATATACACACACAATATACTAAACATCAGCAACTAACAGGAAAAATAAATGTAGATTTTGTCAACATGTTCATATACCAACAATAATTAATGACTTAAATGACTTTGGTTCTCATAGAAGTGTTTTATACATGTTGGAAAATGGCCAATCTGTTGATAAATGGAAGACCAGAATTTTTTTTTTTTTTTGTCTTGAAATGGCAACTTTCTGAAGACAAATGATTCATCATAATGATGATAGTAATAATAAAACAAATAACAAACAGGTAACAAAGTGCTTCAGAATATTCACAATAATTATTATAAAAGATGAAATAATAATATTAATGATGATAATAACAATAATAATAATAACAATAATGATGGTGAGGCCAGCAGAGGATTATCTCACTCCCGTGCCTCTGGCGTCACATGATAATCACGTGATTACACACAGGCTTTGTTGTCAAAAAGGCATAGTTCAGGGACACTCGGAAAGCAGAGAATCTCACGATTCAGATGCTGTTTATAGCTCGTTTCTATCATAAACGGTTCAGAAGTTGTCATGTTTTGTTGATGTTTTGTGAGACATGTGCAAGCGTCACGTCGATACCGCGTGCGATCTAGCGTCGGTGTTATGCTTGGTTAGCTCTGTTTCAGTACCTCGGAAATACACGGACCCTGTGCCGATACTTCCGGTCGTAGATGCAACATTCAAGGACCCTTGGAAAGCGGAGAATCCGGCGAATCAAATGCCGTTTACAGCTTGTCTCTGTTTAGAAGTTGTTTGATGTTTTGTCTAACACGTGCAAACATTGCATCAGTGCAACATTCGTCTTTTGAGGGTTTATGTTTTTCCCAAAAATCTACTAAGCCATTTCGCTACTTTTGCTACAATAACCACTGTAATTAGGAGATTCCACAGAAAAATTGAGAACAGACAGTTTTTGGATGTTATCAAGATGAACTATGCTGTTTTTTGACCAACAAACAAAACCCTTACAACATTTATTTTGACATGTTCTGCTACTAAAATTATCTGTGGAATAATCTTTTTGAGTGATTAAATGTAAGTTTTTCCCACAATAAATTATTATTATTATTATTAGTAGTAGTAGTAGTAGTAGTAGTAGTAGTATTAGTAGTACTAGTAGTCTTCTATCCAATTAATCTAATTTGACTAATTAAATAAAAAATTATAAGAAATACAAAATGTAACGTGAAAGTAAAAAGGCTCCAAATCCTGATATAATTTGTTCATTATACTATTGACTAAGGCAATGTTTTAGTATTTAATATTTTAAGTTGAACTTAAAGAAAGAAAGAAAGGAAGACAGAAAGAAAGAAAGAAAGATTTTATAAATAAAGTTTTATTTACAGTTTATTAACAGTCACGTGTGGTCTGGATAACCTGTGGCTACAGTCCGATGAACTTCCTTTTCTGACTTGACTTCGAAGAGGTAAGTCGCACATGGCCGTCTTTGCTCTCACAAGATTATACATTTACCCATGCTTGACAAAAATCGCTGGAAGCCACCTATATGATAACGGAGTGTGTTTATGGTGTGTATGTGATGACACTTAAGTAAACCAACGCAGTTGTAAAGACCGTGACGCAGTTTTAACATGTACGACTGCCTTTGACTGCGTTTATTAGCGATAGCATTAGCTTCGGTGCTAACCTAGCTTTATCTTACGTGCTAATCCAGCGTTAGCTTACGTGCTAACCGTAGCATTAGCTTACGTGCTAACCGTAGCATTAGCTTACGTGCTAGCGGTAGTATCGCTATGCATACGCCCTGCGAACCGAGTCTCTCGCCTGTGAAGCTGCTTTTTAGCCACAGCATCGCTATCCTCAGTCAGCCCAATAGCTTCACTTAGCAAAGCAGCTGTGGATTAAGCAGTAGCATTACCTGTACCCCGCGAGCAGAAGCGTCATCTACAGTGTAACGGACGGTGGCAGAGAAACAAGCTATGCCAGAAACCATCAGTATTATTCAGTTAGCTTGATAAGGTTTTTGCTCGGTTATTTAGAAAAAACATACAGTTCCAAATACACTTGAGAGAAATATTAACTCTTTGTTGAATTAGAATATTAAGATGTCAGCATTTTATAATAGATACCCACTTATGTTATTGTGCCTTTAACTCAATATGTGTTATTTCCCAAATCATTACACATTCAGTTTATACTTAAATTATAATACATTATAATTATATTAATATGATTATGCGTAATCAGCATTGATTGTGCTTGTCACTTTTGTGTCAACATGTTTTAATCAGTCTTCTTGAATGTGGTGTGATTAAAATGTTACTGTTTCTCATGCTGTTTAATTTTCAGTTGTGCATCATGTCACATGAGCATGTATTGATGCAGGTTTTGTCTGTCAATGATCGGTTCATTTTCTTTTTCCATGGGTATCTTCTATCAACATCATGATCTGAAAACTTGCTTCAACAAACTTAGAGGTATGTATGAATGATGGTGAAAGAAGGGTTCTTATGATCTTAAAGAGCCCTGTAGCACCCAATAATGTAATAATTTACTGAAAATGTAATAACGCCTGAAAATGTAATAAAATTTGCACTTAACTCAATCGAAAATGTAATAAAACCCAATAATGTAATAACTTGACCAATAATGTAATAAAATATTCTGACTGATATTGTAATAACATTTTTACCGATAATGTAATACCTTATTACATTATTGGAGATTTATTACATTTTCAGGTGGGTCTTTTTAAAAAAATGATCATGTAAAACTTGACAGATAATGTAATATAGAGATCTATATTTTGTGTTTTGAGAATCTAAGACTGTTAAATACACTGACTTTGAAACAAGAGAATAACTATTGCTTCCTAAACATACTTCGCTCTCCACAGTTTTCCAATGAATCACTACCTCGTGAAACAACCACAAACCAACTAAACAAATTTAAGTAACACTTCATTTGACGAGGGTATACATAAGTATTCATAACACCAACACATTATTTAAAATTTGACATAAATATATCCTCTCATAAATGGTTATTATATCACTTTGAATGACGAGCGGCATGGCTCAGTGGGTAAGTGGCTGTCTTGTAACCGTTGCTGGTTCGATCCTGGCCTGCAGAGCTCATGTTGAGGTGTCCTGAGCAAGACACTGAACCCTAACCGCTCCTGATGGGTCATGGTTAAAGTCTTGCATGGCAGCTCTTCCGCCATCAGTGTGTGACTGGGTGAATGTGATGTATAATAAAGCGCTTTGGGTATCGTTTCAGGTATAGTAAAGCACTATATAAATACGGACCATTTACCATCTTCCTCTAGCCTATGTCAAGTGATAGTGGTCAGCTGACATACCGTGAGATTTACCCCTATAAGTACAGGTTTAATAAAAATGTCAGCATAAAAATGACAAAACATAATGACAACTGACTTGGTTATTTTTAACTTTTGGGGTTTATATATATTTTGGTTTACATATATATATACACAATTTGCCATTATACAGTCACTATATCGTATAAATGATGCTTTTGATGTATTAATTTATCTTGGGCGCGGCATCCTGGCCACTAGAGGGCCTGCAAGGGAGAACACGATCAGGGTCTCTTTCAGGTGGTGGCTAGCCAAGAGAGACATTTCTCCTTTATGTGACCACTTGGTAAGTGAGTATGCAATGTCTCAGCATCAATACCTTCAGATTTCTGTGATAACGTTTGATAATAGCTGGGTAATGGTAGGCTTTAGACATTTTTTCAATTTTCAATTGAAATAAAATTGAAAAATTATAAATTTTATTGATCATGTGACTGCATATTAGCCTAGTTCTTGATGCTAACTTCTTGACACTTTAGCCAAGACTTGGCTACTTCTATAAATAGCTTAAGACAGGTTTAACCTTTTTGTCACTGTGGTCTGTTCACAGGTGGTTCACAGGTGCACGGACCACATGTTTTATTAATGAATTTATTTTTTCAATCATTATTAATTTTCGAACTTTATAGGCCTAATGGTTTAGGTTAAGAAGCACTTAAGAGGCCGTAGCATTAGCTTACGTGCTAACCGTAGCATTAGCTTACGTGCTAGCGGTAGTATCGCTATGCATACGCCCTGCGAACCGAGTGTCTTCGCCTGTGAAGCTGCCTTTTTAGCCACAGCATCGCTATCCCTCAGTCAGCCCAATAGCTTCACTTAGCAAGGCAGCTGTGGATAAAGCAGTAGCATTAGCCCCCCCACCGCCGCGAGCAGAAGAGCGTCATCTACAGTGTAACGGACGGTGGCAGAGAAACAAGCTATGCCAGAAACCATCAGTATTATTCAGTTAGCTTGATAAGGTTTTTGCTCGGTTATTTAGAAAAAAAACATACAGTTCCAAATACACTTGAGAGGGAAATATTAATTCTTTGTTGAATTAGAATATTAAGATGTCAGCATTTTATAATAGATACCCACTTATGTTATTGTGCCTTTTACTTATTAATGGTAAATAAACAATGTAAGTAAGTGGCTAAATGTTTGTTCCAATAGGGAATGGCTTAACTCATACTAACAAATAATATCAACATGTGTTATTTCCCCAAATCATTACACATTCAGTTTACACTTAAATTATAATACATTATAATTATATTAATATGATTATGCGTAATCAGCATTGATTGTGCTTGTCACTTTTGTGTCAACATGTTTTAATCAGTCTTCTTGAATGTGGTGTGATTAAAATGTTACTGTTTCTCATGCTGTTTAATTTTTCAGTTGTGCATCATGTCACATGAGCATGTATTGATGCAGGTTTTGTCTGTCAATGATTGGTTCATTTTCTCTTTCCATGGGTATCTTCTATCAACATCATGGTCTGAAAACTTGCTTCAACAAACTTAGAGGTATGTATGAATGGTGGTGAAAGAAGGGTTCTTATGATCTTAAAGAGCCCTAAACTAAATATGCCCTTTTTGAAATGATTAACATGCCAATTTAATGTGTGGGCTCTGGTATAAGGCATTTCAGGAGCAAAATTGCTAATCCACAGACCACGCCATAATTTATGCAGTTTCAAAACCAGAGAGTGAAACACATCTTTGTGCTGCTGCCTGGATTAAAAACTTAAGAGGCCTTATCTACATGAGTGCCGGTTGTCTGTGTTACTCATGTTAATAATTAATGAGCATCAAAGGACTTCAAGTTTGTAACTACAAATGCCAAGAAGGAGATGTGTGTATATATCTTGTGCATGTCACACAAGTATGCAGCAACTGACAAAATGATAACTGCCATTCTTCATCCCTATTGCATGTCACTGATTAGTTCATTTTCTTTTTCCATGGGTATCTTCTATCAACATTGTGATCTGAAAACTTGCCTCAACAAACATACAGGTATGTATGAATGGTGGTGAAAGAAGGGTTCCTATACTCTTAAAAGTAGTAATACCTGACCTGAGTAAAAGTATTTTAGTCTTATCAGAATGTACTTAATGAAAAATTCAAGTTTTTTTGAGAGTTTAAATTATCACAACATAGTGTAAGTTGTAGAAAAATATTGCAAAGCAGATTCTATGATTGATGGGGGGGGGGGGGGGGGCATGCCTGTTCTAAGAAGCCAAACTTTTCGGAGCTCCCCAAAACAGCCTGGTTTTCATGCCAATTCAAATGAAGAGGTTGAATAATTTATTTAGCATAAGATGTAAGGCAGCTTTGTCAACATGTTAAGGTTATTGAGCACTATTACCCATAAAATTTAATCATTTTGTGTATCATTTAGATACACATTTACACATTGATGAAAGCAGGTTACCATGATAGGGGCTGATTAACCATCAGGAGGTATTTAAGGTTCAGTGTTTTTTGAGTGTTAACCTCAACATGTGGACAGGAGGATCCAGGACTTTAACCCCCAATCATGTGAAAATGGATGACCCATCGTGCCCTCACAGCCACCCTGGAAGGATCACTTGATCCTTCATTTTATGAGAAAGATTTAAATTGAAAGGCACATATTAAAGATTGGTAAAGAATTGTTGTAACTGGAAAACAACTAGTAATAACTAAAGATGTAAGATGCATGTAGGGTAGTAAAAAGTACATAACACAAGTACTTCATACACAACATTGCAGTGCTATGGTTTGTAATTCAATGTTTTGTCCATCCTTACTATATGAGTGAAGTACATCGTGTAGGTTGTTGATTAATATCCATAGTGATCACACATCTAGAAAGTGATTAAGCTTGTGATGCTGATGAAGTCAACAGTGTTTTATATATCGATAAAATGAGCTATCGTGGTTTTGTGTTGTCTGATACTACACATTTCCTTTACTCTATAAATTAATGTCATTGACGAACATAATTTCATGACCCAGTGGATGAATTCATGAGTTTTCATGTCGGCTTGTTGAACATTTAAACCATGTCATGTTCTATTAGATCACAGTGTACTAGGCTGTTATACTATATTACATTATATCATAGTACATTACATAGTTATATTATTAAATCATATTGTATTGTGCTATTATGCATATACCTCACTTTTTCCCCAAGTGTGTGTTCAAGAACAGACACGCATACAAGTACCCATGGGATGATTCATCTTGTTTGTTCCCACTGTCATTGTATTGTCATCAACATGTAAATAAAAAAAATAAATAATGTTGAATCACACTGATTGAATGAAGTGAATTCAGAGTCACACTTATGAGTAATGATGTGGGAATAGAAATATTGTAATAAATAATTGGTTGCTTTGTCCATGTGTCTTTCAGATGCCACGCAAGGTGAACCGTCGTGCTGAGCACATGAGGAAGACCTGGGTTGCCCGCAAGCAGTCCAGTGTCCCGCCTCCCCCCGATGACCCTGGCTTGGGCACTGGAGAAATCCATCCCCACCAGTACGCTGTGATAGCGAGCAAAAACTCTGAAAATACTCTGAAATATGCTGAAAAAGCGCAAAACTCTGACAAAACTCTGAAATATGCTGAAAAAGCGCCAAACTCTGATGAAACAATGAAAAACTCTGAAAAAACCCCTGAAAAATCTCTGAAAACCTCTGAACAACCTCTGCCTGTCTCTGATCACTCTCTGCCTCCCTCTGCTCAATCTCTGCCCAACTCTGGCAATGTTCCTGAACAGAATAATCACATGTCTGATATTCCTTTCCATAAGCAGTGTGTTGAAATGCATGTCCCTGCCACCATGACCGAAGCTGTTGAGGCGCCTGCTGCTGAATCCAAGCTTGCAGAAAACCATCCTGATGAAAGTGCTCCTGCTGAAACCAGTATGGCCCAAGCACCTGTAAAGTTTTTTGTACAAGGGTCATTCTCACAGCTCCACTACCAATTTGGGGATAATGCAGGTAAACAGTGTGTAGCTAACAGTTTAGCAGCAGTGATGATGAATGAGTTGAAAAGCATAACAACCTGGAGTAATGACAGGAAGAGTAATGATGTTGACACTGTTCTTAATGAAGGCAACAAGTTGTACACTACTCTTAAAGATGGTGGTCAAATAAGTGGGAAAAGTGGATATCTGCTTCTTGATGAGTTACCAAATGCATATGTAATGAAAGATGCACACTTCTCAATAAATTGGGGTCCAGCTTTCAGTGGTGCGGTTGGTGTTTTTGATGAGCCTGATGATTCAGATATGAGAGATATTAATGTACCACTGGACATAGCAATCCAAAGAGCACTGATGGATCATGATGCCTGCTTTGTCACTTTTGGTAGTAACACATGTGTGGTTGTCAAGCAGTGCGGCCATTTTGCTGTATTTGATCCTCACAAACGCAACAGTCAAGGTCATGTGGATGGAAAGACAGGTAAAGCTGTGGTTGTTTATCACTCTGACTACAGAGCGCTGTATGAGCACCTGGAGAAGCTGGCCCAACAACTGGTTCCTTATTTCCGCACATTTGAAGACATGCCATTTGAGGTCAGAGGAGTCACGGTGAGAATCACTGGCGACAAGGTGCAACATTGCGACATGACAACCACCAAGGAAGACAATGTAACAGACAGCAATGTCAACAAAAGCCAAATACAGAGACCACTTTACAGTGCTGTGTTGAAGGGAGAACATACCGGTAAGACACCAGCTACATGCACCAACTCCTTGTATGAACATATAACCAAAAACAAGAGAGATTCCTTTGAAGTAACTAATTCTGATGTGCAGATAATTGCAAACAGCCCACAACCAGTAAGTGCTATGAACACATCACATGGCAATGACACTGATATAAATACAGATGTTGAGATAACAAATGTATCCAAGATGTCATTTCCATACAAGCCACTGAGTGCAGTGACAAAAGGAAGACTTTGTTCACAGATGGGTGTGAGAAGTGAGAATACAAAGCAGCTGCCACCTCAGGAAATGCCAGCTATGGGAAGAGTCTGTGAAACTAAATCAATTGCAGGTGATGGCAATTGTTTCTTTCGAGCTTTATCCTATGCCATTTCAGGAAGTGAGAATGGACACATGAAATTGCGCCGGGGAATCGTTCAGCACCTGGAAACAAATGCAGCAGAATTCCACAAGTACTTAAGAGCTGGCCGTTCCTCTATTCCAGATCATCTTAACAGTTCAAACATGAAATGCTCAGGTATGTTTGCTACTGAGATTGAAATCTGGGCAGCTGCTAACCTACTGCAGGTTGACATATACACATTTAATGCAGACAGATGGAATCATTACCCATGCATTCACATACCAGGTAACCATCAAGCAGGAAACAGAAGTGCTGAGGCCATTTACCTGAATCACAAGGATGGGAATCATTATGATGTTGTGACATGTGTAAAGGATGCACACAATCACTCCATATGTGCCTCATTTGACAAACAGGGCGGTCAAGATGAACAAAGTTCAGATGGAAATACAAAGAAAGAACTATATCATGCAGATCGTTGGTCAAGAAAGAGGAAGTTGAAGGCTTTGGAGGAAACCTATGCAGCGAAGAAAGAGGAGATTTCAAAGAAGAGAAAAGCAATGTATGTCACAACAAAAGCTAATCATCTAGAAAGAGAAAGAAAAAAATATGCAACAAATGAGCAATACAGAAATTCCACTAGGAATGCAAGTCACAAAAAGTACTATACAGATTTGGAGTATAAACACCATACTTGTGAGCGTAGTAAGAAAAGATATGCTTCTAACGAAGTGTTTCAACAGCATGTTTGTGAGCAGAGCAAGAAAAGATATGCTTCTGACCATGTGTTTCAGCAA
>JADIXO010006796.1:0-11044 GCA_020091685.1 Lutjanus erythropterus
CCCTAACCCTAATCCTAATCTGTTAGCTCGCTGTTATGCACAGGTTATTGGAATTTTCCATATTGGGGTGTAGCTTATACGGATTTAAAACGAAAAAACTTTATAGCTATCACAGTAAATGTATAGAACACATAAAAGCATGAAAAATGCATATTTCACACTTTGAGAATAATTAAGTAAGGGTTTGATGTCATTATATTTCACATTCTTAATAAAAAAAACTCTTTTTCAAAAAAAATTTCCTTTTGCACTTCCATTAACGACCACTAGGTGGTAGCGTGAGACCATGTAATGATTTACACAACAAAAATTCATTTCTGTATTAAGCCATGTGGAAAAATCGGAATTTCAAAATACAGTTCAATGATTCTTGCCCTATGGAGGTACATTTTCCGGAACATCAACTTAACCACGGTTCACTCTAAAATCTTGCCACCTGTCAAGGAACTCTCCTGGGGAAGTGTCTTTGCTATTTGCAGCATGGAGGTACGTTTTCCGGAACATCAACTTACCCACGGTTCACTCCAAAATCTTGCCACCTGTCAAGGAACTCTCCTGGGGAAGTGTCTTTGTTACTTGCAGGATGGAGGTACGTTTTCCGGAACATCAACTTACCCACGGTTCACTCTAAAATCTTGCCACCTGTCAAGGAACTCTCCTGGGCACGTGTCTTTGCTATTTGCAGCATGGAGGTACGTTTTCCGGAACATCAACTTACCCACGGTTCACTCTAAAATCTTGCCACCTGTCAAGGAACTCTCCTGGGGAAGTGTCTTTGCTATTTGCAGCATGGAGGTACGTTTTCCGGAACATGCCTTTACCGGTTTTACAAAAAAAAATAAAATAAATAAAATTATTCCACATTTGCACATAAAACTACAAGTTCTGGATTGAATTCCTGGAATCACAGTGTTTTTCCGGAAAACGAACTTCGTGTCAGCTCGTTACAAGTGGGTGTGTCCAAGCTCAGCCCCCTATAAATAGGAGCGTTTTTCCTAACCTGCTCAGACAAGCCAGCAACCATGAAGGTAAGACACCAATTATTTCATGTAGAGTTTTTTTAGGTCACTATCCTGGATGTAGACGTGCTCTTCCTGTAAATAGACATATCTGACATTCTTTTATTTAGAATTATTACGGTCACTATCCTGGATGTAGACGTGCTTTTCCTGTAAATAGACATATATGAGATATACTTTCAAGTAGATGTTTAAGGTCACTATCCTGGATATAGATGTGCTTTTCTTGGAAATAGACATATCTGACACATTCTTTCATGTAGACTTATTAAGTTAACTATCCTGGATGTAGACGTGCTCTTCCTGTAAATAGACATATATGAGATATACTTTCACGTAGATGTTTAAGGTCACTATCCTGGATATAGATGTGCTTTTCTTGGAAATAGACATATCTGACACATTCTTTCATGTAGATTTTTTTTTTTAAGTTCATTATCCTGGATGTAGACGTGCTTTTCCTGTAAATAGAAATATATGAGATATACTTTCATGGAAATGTTTAAGATCACTATTCTGGATGTAGATGTGCTTTTCTTGGAAATAGACATATCTGGAAATCAATGTTGCTCATCAACATTTGTAGACATTGATATAGATTTCAAACATTTTACATTGCCATGCCTTTCCGTACCCTAGACAAAGAAGAGGTGCCCAGAGTGCAGAGGATACTTTGCATCACTGTCCCGCCATCTGCGCGACCAGCACAATATGAAAGACGAAAAAGAGAGGCGTCTCTTCATCAGCAAAAAAAATCTGAGATATGGTGGTAAACTCAGGTGCCCCGTTAAAGAATGTGAATCTAAGAAAGAATATGTGAGGCTGGACAAGCATCTTATATCTGCACATGGGAGAACCCCGGTATTATACACTTTACACAACAATTTCACGAAAATCATAAACTGTATTCTTATTTCCATTGTCATTAAATCATTTCATTCTCTTCCCACAGGGAAAGCGTATGTCAAAGCTTATGGCAAAGGCCAAGAAAGCAGCGATTAAAGAAAAACTAAGGACCTTCCGCGGGACTCAACCACGGCAATCACCACGACGGCAATCACCATCACCACCACCACCGCAAACACCACCACCACCGCAAACACCACCACCACCGCAAACACCACCACCGCCAGCTCCACCAACATCATCCCCGGGCACTGCATTAACAAGTGTTGCACACCCATCTCCACCTCCACCACCACTTCCTCCACACACTGGAGCACCGTTGCCACCACCAGCAACCTTAACCTACCTATTCAATGGTTTGCAGTCAATAAAAGACAGACTGAAAATACTGTTGGAGGAGGTTGAGGTACTGCAGGAACAGTGTGCCCAACATGTCCCATCAGTATCTACACCCAGCGGTCCCTGCTCCCTTCCTGCCACCCACCAACAGCCTGTGCCCACTGCATCCTTTCCTCCAGCCACCCATGTCCGACAGCCTGTGCCCACTGCGTCCTCTCCTCCAGCCACCCAAGTCCGACAGCCTGTGCCCACTGCGTCCCCATCTCCAGCCACCAACGTCCAACAGCCTGTGGCCAGTGTGTCGTCTGCTCCAGCCACCTGCAGGGAGACTGCTGTGGCTGGTCCATCATCTGCTCCTGCCACCCCCAGCACAGATCCCACAGCTCGTCCAGCCTCTACAAGTCGGAGCCTCACGCCAAACTTAGGTGAGTATTACTGGTGTTTTCAAGGAGACTATAAACATACGGCTCTGGTATTAAGACAGTACCATTTTCTTTTAGATCACCTATTGGACTTGTTTGAGGCATACCTCTTAGGACCCAACCAGTCACCCAAAAAACAGAGAAACATAAAGCAGAGGAAGTCGTATGTCAGAAAGTTCCTTCTCTATATGTCAGGAGGGACTACTGACATAAATATGACCCTTTTGTTTTTAAACAACATGGTAAAACTGAATGGGTATGTAGCTCCGCTTTTTCTTCTCCAAATCCAAGTCATAACATTCATCACCATTTTTACAATGCTCATCAATTCCATTGTTTGGTCATCAGGTACCTGAATCAACTGAGTGCTAAATTGAAGCCCACAAGCCAAAAACATGTCCTTATAGACATCGAGGCCTTCCTGAAATTCATGAGGCTGGCTAATGTACCCAAAGTACGGATGACATTCAAAACAATCACATATATTTTGGACAAGTTGGCTGCATGGAAAAAGGGGTTAGGGGCACAAGTCGTCCTGCAAAGATTGGAGTATAAAAGAAAAAAGACAGGTTTGTTTCAATGCAAAGAAGTTACAATGGTTGATTCTCTCAAACTCTGATGTGACTATCTAATTTATCCTGTTTTTTCTGCAGCTACACTGGTTAAGAGCAAGGACATGTTGTCCTTCATCCAGCTGGCAAAAGCCGGACTTCAGGTAGCCATCCGGGACCTCAGCACTGACCCGAGCAACATGGCCTACCTTGCACAGGTTGTTGGACTGTTGGTGGGGGCAATGGTAGTGACAACAGGCCACAGAAAATGCGTGTTCCTGGGAATGACATGTGATGATGTCCTGAAAGCCCAGGAATACAAAAAAACATTCACAATCAGGGTGAGTTGTTTAGTTATTAATGATGTAAGTTTTATGAGGTAGAATACCTGGAACATATATTGCCTTTTCCGTAAATTGAACTTACCCACCGTTGACTCCTAACCTTGATCCCCTAAGTCAAGCAACTGTCCTGGGCATGTCCCATTGGTACTTACCGCACGGACGTCCATTTCCTGGAACTTGAACTTACCGTCCGTTCACTCCTAACCTTGATCCCCTCAGTCAAGCACCTGTCCTGGAGGTGTGTCTTTGGTACTTACCGCATGGAGGTCCATTTCCTGGAACTTGAACTTACCCACCATTCACTGCTAACCTTGATCGCCTCATTCAAGCAACTGTCCTGGGCATGTCTCTTTGGTACTTACCGCATGGAGGTCTTATAAGGTATAATTCCAGGAATCTAAAGTCCCTTTTCCGGAACATGAACTTACCATCCACCCGTAAATTTTGCCCTCAGCCAAGCAACTCTCTGGGGCATAATACACTGTTGTTAAGTTGTCATATAAATGTAAATTGCTTTTTTTTAAATAAACTTTTCTTCTTCTTCTTACTTTCACAGGTAGCTGATCACAAGACAGTGGAAACATTCGGCCCAGCAATAGTGCCAGTGACAAAAGTGATAATGAGACACCTGAAGAACTTTGGGAAAGTGAGGCCACTCCTGCCTGGCTTCAGGAAACGGCCAAAGACGTTTTTCTTTACCAGATCGGGTAAAGAAATGGACAAAATGGGGGAGTATTTCACAAGGGTCTGGAAGGACTTTCGTCTGCCAGGGGCCCCAACACTTCAAGATATCCGCACAGCGATATCAACATGGGTGTGTTACTTTTATCAGTAGTGCCTATTCCATAACAATAACATGAGCATATGTGTGTCCCATGATATATATATTGACATTGGTGATGATGTTCACCTACTCTCCTACAGGCTGATAGCTCTCTGACCCCTGACGAGACTGAAACAATCAACAGGAGCATGTGCCATGATCCCAAAACTGCCCGTAAATTTTATGTGGTACGACCAGAGATGACACCACAGCAGGCACGGGCAGTTAGGCTCATCATCCTGCGGTCCTTGATCGACTCTGTCCAACTGCAAGAGAGAGGTGAGTCTTATAGAGTGTGTAATGATAACTCTTTAGCTATTGCATATTCTTGCTTGCTAGTACTAAACTAAATGTACCTAACCTAACTCATTTCTTTCAAAATCATCAGAAGTGGAGGGCCAGGAGGAGGAGAAGGAGGACGACGACAACAACGAGGAGAGCAACAATGAGGACTCCAATGTGGAGAATCAGGAGGAGGAAGGGGAGGAGGAGGACAAGGAGAAGAGTTACTCTGACAACTCCGACAAAGAGATCCAGGAGCAGGGCGGGGAGGAGGAGGAGCAGGAGCAGCAGCAGGAAGAAGAGGACTTCCAAACATGGGACTCTGAGGTGGAGGGCAAGGAGGAAGGTGGGTTCCAGGTTCAAGACATGGTGGAAGATAATGTTGAGGTTCCACCTGGGGGGGAGAACAAGGGTGGAGACTCAAATGAACAAGTATGCCTCCTGATACTGTCTTCGGACGATGAGGCAGACATGGACGTGGCCCCGGGCCCATCAGAGAGGAGAGAGGCTTCTGAGGAGGGTGAGGTGATGATGGTTCTGAGTGAGGAGCCTGACAGCGAGGTGTCAGAGGGCGAGGACCCAAACAGTGACAAATCAGAGGGCGAGGACCCAAACAGTGACAAATCAGAGTGCGAGGAGTCCAACAGTGACAAATCAGAGTGCGCGGAGTCATACAGTGACAAATCAGAGTGCGAGGATTCCAGAAGCGAAGAATCACATGACGAGTCGGACTCATCGTGCGATTACGATTCTTCAGAATGTCAAACACAGTCTGAATCAGACACAGGGAATGACAGTGAAAATTAATCTTTGAGGTTGTTAATGTTCTAATGTTGTGTTCTTGTAATTGCAGTATTTTTCCATACAGTAATTTGTTCTATTGAACACTGTCTGTATCAGACACAGGGAACGACAGTTAAAATTAATCTTTGAGGTTGTTAATGTTCTAATGTTGTGTTCTTGTAATTGCAGTATTTTTCCATACAGTAATTTGTTCTATTGAACACTGTCTGTATCAGACACAGGGAACGACAGTTAAAATTAATCTTTGAGGTTGTTAATGTTCTAATATTGTGTTCTTGTAATTGCAGTATTTTTTCATAAAGTAATTTGTTCTATTGAACACTGTCTGTATCAGACACAGGGAACGACAGTTAAAATTAATCTTTGAGGTTGTTAATGTTCTAAAGTTGTGTTGTTAATGTTCTAATGTTGTGTTCTTGTAATTGCAGTATTTTTTCATACAGTAATTTGTTCTATTAAAAGATTGTTCTGACGTTAATGTTTCATTATTTAGAATAATCAAAACACAAACACTTACTCACACCCATTACCAATGATTTACCAACATATTTCCACAAAGGCAACATTCACTTCCAGGATGTCCATTTAATTCTGCAATATGCTTACCTTTTGGGGCACATGTCTGAGTTACTTACCCGTGGACGTCCATTTCCTGGAAGGTGAACCCGTCCACCTTTCACCCTTGACATTTGCCCTCTGTCAAGCAACTGTCCTGGGGTTGTGTCTCTGATACTTACCCGTGGACGTCCATTTCCTGGAAGGTGAACCCGTCCACCTTTCACCCTTGACATTTGCCCTCTGTCAATCAGCACTGTGGTGTAGATTTTTTTGGGGGGTGATGTGACTTCCTCGGAAGTCTTATGACATATGATGTAAAAAACCTGGAAGACGACACCGAGTCTCTGCAACTAACAAATAACTTTTATTTTTTGATGTACATATCCAAGTACAACAAATAGAACACAGACAAATCAAAACATTAATCCTGTCTTATCATCATGCGAATTCGGTTTCGAACATTTTCAACAGATAGTTTCATCCTTCTACATATCTGTAGGACTGCTGGGTTTCTTTCCAGGATGTCCTTGATTCTGCTCTTCGTGATGAGTTTTTTCTGGATGTCCTTTTGGAAGACAAGTCTCAGCATGGCAAGAAATTCAGGTGTAAAGTTGAGTGCTCTTCGTCGACCCTGAAGACATGAAAATGTAAGAAGTTTACTGCTTTTATATCTATTAAGACAGTTCTTATGCTATTTCCGTTCTCCCATTTCTACTTACATGAGTGTCGATTGTATCGGGAAGTGGTTTTTGTTTGTTTGAAGGTCTATTTTTCCTCCCTGCCTGAAGTCCATGTGTTTTTTTCTTCTTTTCCTTTGAAACTTTGGGTCCATTTCCCACATCCTTCTCAGACTGGTTGACTTTTTGGCCTTTTGACTGGTTGACCTTTTGGAGTTTGTCCTTCTGTTTCTTCTTCCTTTTCCCAGACTGGGGAGTTGTGGTGGTTTCACCAGCCTAAGGAAACAGTATGTTATATTTTTTGGAATTAAGAAGTATTGTACTTCCCTATGTTACACCAACTAAAGCACTTCCAGGAATTCTACTCACCACGTTCAATTTCCGGGGGAGGAGGTCCCGTGTTAGGGATGAGAGACGTTGTTCCAGGATCTCTTCCTCGTATTCACTGTCAGTGAAGTCCAACTATACAACAACAACAACAACAACAACATACAAAATGTAAAACATGGATATGGATCATCACTTCCACAATATCGACATGGACTTTCTGGATATCACCCTGGTTCCTCCAATGTGCTTGCCATAACCAACTGGAAAGCATGCCCTCTAAGACTTAACACTTGGAACATATAGCAACCTGGCTCATTGCCTATGGTGGACAAGCCAACGCTTTTCCACAAAGGTGACGTAAACTTCCAGGAATTTACCTTGCGCTTCGTTTTCCCCTGCTGCAGTCGCCTCTTGCCGCGCTGAGTCTCTGACGCCATCATTTTCAAAGTTCAAAGTCGTGCCCCACACTGTCTCCTTAATGGATATCATCTGCGTGAAACACGCGTATTTATAAGGTATGGTTCCAATGACATCACCACGCAACAGCCAATCCCTTTAAACTCCATATCATCAAATTCCGGTTCGACAAATGGGGAAAGCGCGCCCACCAAAGCAAAAGTCCTCTATCTGGTGCCACGCCCCACTGTGAAGCACCTGACTCTTGGAACACAGCCATCGGCTCATTTGCCTATGTTGGATGACTGCATTTCCACAAATTCAACATCAACTTCCAGGAATCCACCCTGGTTATCAGTCTAAGTTCCAGAATGGAAACATGCACTTCCAAATATTCTACTCCAGGGAATACTTTTTTGAGAATGCAATAAGTCCAATAAGACTCAGACAAGGATTTCTTGGGAATCAAACTTTAGTTTATTTAGATGACATTGAAATAATGAAGAATGAGCATGGTGATCAAATACACCGCTGCGAACATGCACACGATTGCGATGGTCAACAAAGCACAATCATGGGGACACTGGCAACTGCATCTGAAAGGGAAAAAAAAATATCCTCAATTTAAAAAATGTATCATTTAGCTTCAGGTTGAATTACATACATGAATGTATCTTTCCGGGAATTGCACGTCGTCTTTAAGGATTTTATGTAACTATCCTGGATGTAGACCTAGCCTTCTGAATGAATCTATTGTATCATAATATCTCTGTCTTTAAAATGGAATTATGCTTGCCTTCCTTCCTCAGTCGGTTGGGACTGGACTCTATTGTCCACTTCCATCGTGATCCATAGCGGACGTCGCGCTGGCGCTCGCCCTCGCGCTGGTGCCGGCGCTGGCCCTGGCGCTGGCGCTGGCGCTGGCACTGGCGCTAGCGCGTCCACGTACAGTTCCATTTCCACTGCAGAATGAAAGCAAAATAAACTCTATATTACGTGATATATAACGAGACAAGAACGTGCAAAGGGAACAATTCCAAAGATCATACCTGGCCGCTGACGACGTGGCATTTCCATAAATCGAGCCTTCCTCCGGATCTGTTTTCCAACTTGTAGGCACGGCGGTTCAAATTCACTCTGATGCATTCCCGAAAGACACCTCTATTTATACCCTTGACCGCTGCTGGGAGTGACGCAATTGGCCGTCAACCAATAGTTGCAAAAATAGTTGCAAAATCAAAAAGGCGCCAAATTCAAAATTTGAGTCATTTTCCCAGGTTGTCTACATGGAATTCCACAATTTCAACAGTCAAACCGAAACATTCCATTGGTTCTTGATATTACTGGTGGGCGTGACCTTTTCTGACCAAGGACTATATAAGTAGCGAGTCTGGCTGCAGAGACAGACGCTACCATGGACCGGCTTGCCTTCCTACTTTCCATCATGTTGCTAACAGCTAAAGGACTGGAGATCATCACCACCACCAACAAGATTTTGGAGAAGGCTGAGGGAGAGAATGTGAAGCTGAACTGCGAGTTCACCACTGCCCCGGAGGATGAAGGAAATTTGGAGATCGAATGGAGCGTGAAGTCCGTACGCCACCCAATGGAAACGGAAGAGGTGCTCCTGTATTCGGCCGGCCAGATCTACGACAGTCTCTATGAACCTCTAAAGGGCAGAGTCTACTTCCATGCAGAAGACCCTGAGAAAGGAGATGCTGCCATTCATCTTTCACTGCTGACTCACAGAGACACCGGCATCTACAAGTGCCAGGTTAAGAAGACTCCAGGCATCCAAAGCATCAAGACAGTCCTCAGAGTGCTCAAACGGCCATCAAAGCCCAGGTGTTATTACACTGAAGGGTCCGGAGAGGTTGTCAAAACCAAAGTGCTACATTGTGGATCTCAGGAAGGTGCTGCACCTATCCAGTACCAATGGGAAAGAATACCACCCTGGAAACTGCCCACCTCGGCGGTGATGGATCGAACGGCAGGCACACTCACCATCCAAGATGCCAGTGAGAGCGATGCAGGAACTTACAAATGCACTGCCTTTAATCGTGTTGGTGTGGAGGAGTGCTTCCTGGAACTGAACCTACCAGGTTCTCCATCGGCGGGAACGATTGCAGGAATCGTAGCAGGCACCCTGGCCCCCATCGGGATCATCACTTCCATCACATACTTCATTCTACGGAAGCGACGGGAGTCCTCCAATGGAGGGGAAACCTCCAATGAGATTGTGGAAGATGCAAGTCCCCCAACACGCCGCAACATAAGTCTCCCAAACCGTGCCACACAGAGAACACAAGGAACACTTGAGATGTCACCAAGAAGCGCCATGTAAATGCAATAACCAGGCACTCTGTAATCTGTAATCACAATTAAAGAATAGTGTGTGTGTTTGTGTGTGGAAAAAAAAAATAAGAATAAAAAAAATAAATAAAATAAGAATGGAAAAATAGTCATCATTCTCAGGCAACTGTCCTGGGCATGTATCTGTGGTACTTGCCCCATGGAGGTCGATTTCCTGGAACTTGAACTCCTGGAGACCCCGACCACCATTTGAACCTGTTCACCCACTCTTAAGCACCCCTCTCGGGCTTATTATCCAGATGTCCTGTCCTCCTGAAACTTCGTGCCCCTGGTACACCGTTTTAATTCCATAAAAGCAACATCGTCTTCCAGGAATTCTTCTCTGCTTGTTTTCAGGTCTTTATTCATTCTTTAACTTTGCCCTCATTCAGGCAACTGTCCTGGGCGTGTGTCTTTGGTACTTACCGCACGTAGGTCGATTTCCTGGAACTTGAACTCATCCACCATTGACCCTTACCTTTTCCCCTCAGTCAAGCAACTGTCTGAGGCATGTGTCTGAGATTTCTACGGCATGTAGGTCCATTTCCTGGAACTTGAACTTACCGCCCATTCACTGCTACACTTTGCCCTCATTCAGGCAACTGTCCTGGGCGTGTGTCTTTGGTACTTACCGCACGGAGGTCGATTTCCTGGAACTTGAACTCACCCACCATTCACCCTTACCTTTTCCCCTCAGTCAAGCAACTGTCTGAGGCATGTGTCTGAGATTTCTACGGCATGTAGGTCCATTTCCTGGAACTTGAACTTACCGCCTGTTTTCTCCTAACATTTCCACCCTGTTGAGGCAACTGTCCGGGTCACATTTCCACCATGGAATCTTGACAAGGTAGAATTCCGGGAATTCAACAATAGGGAAACAGCGACCCCTTGTGGCCGTTTAGTATATTGCATCAAATATTTTCAGAGCACGTAAAAATGTACAAAAAAACATGTTTTTTTTAAGGAAAATTACATTTTTGAGATCTCCTAATTCAGGAGTATCTGTCATATTTTTTCCCATTTTATTATTTTGTTATTTTGCCCAAAACGTGGAATTCCAACTTGACGCGCGAAATTTAGCAACTTTCCATTGGAATGAATGGAGTGCGAGCTAGCGCATTAGCTAACCGCCGAAACGCGTTCGTCCTCTCCATCTACAGACAGGGGATCCGTTCCACAATTGCTACATCGGTTCCGGGAAAGACCCGTCCAATGCATAACCCTAACCCTAACCCTAACCC
>JADIXO010006800.1:0-13744 GCA_020091685.1 Lutjanus erythropterus
TCTGTACAGTAGCCAGTCAGCGTCAACAAAAAGTAGAACAAGAGATTGTGTATTCAAATTAACATTTCCAGGGTTGACTGTCATGGAGAAAAAAACAGCAAAACATTTCAAGCAGTACATCTCACACAGTGACAAAACAACTTTAAATGTTGTTGTCAACTAGGTTTTAAACATGAATGAAAGGCTTTGGTTGAATTACTACCTTTTCCAAACATGCAACAGAGCTGTGATAAGGGGATGAAACAGCAATACATTCCTCCATGACTGTTAGACAGAAGGCTGTACTCAGTACCTTGCTCACACCGAGAGAGGTATCAGAAGCGCACACACAAGCATGCATAGAGCTCTGCCTCTTCTTCTTCTTCTTCCCTCAACCTCTGATTATACCATTTTCTTTGTAGTTTTACATGAAATATTTTTGTCATGTATGAATGCAAGATACTAGAAAGGATTGCTGCAGAAACATGCCAATTTAAGTTTGTCCCACAACCATTACTTAGCACTTGAATGAATAAGATAACCCAACTCAAAGAACATTACATGTCCTGTTCAAGAAAATGGCACTAACACTGAAATGTTCTGTAGTGATGGTGTAAATAGTCTCATGCTTGCACTGTTGTTTTTCTTTCCATTCTGACAGTTCCACTTGTTTCAATGTTTAAAACTAGGGTTGCAACTAACGGTTATTTCCATTGTTGATTAATGCTGATTATATCTTCTCAATTAATCAAGAAGTTGTTTTGTCTATGAAATGCCAGAAAATGGTGAAAAAAAAAGCTTTTGTTTAGTGTCTCCCAAAGTGCACAATTATGCTCTCAAATGTCTTATTTTGTCCACAACCCAAAGATATTTAGTAAACTGTAATAAAGGGTTAAAGAAACCACAACAACAACTCTCACATTTGAGAAAGTGCATCAGAGAATTTTGACTTTTTTTTTTTCTTAAAAATTACTCAAAGCAATTAACAGATTATCAAAATAGTTGGCAGTTTGTTGGCAACATCAAGATTCTCTTGGACTGAACTAATATATTATCTTTCCCTATCTCGTTGTGATGGCCCACTAGCAGATGTAGACAAAATATTTTTATATTGTGGTGGATTTATTGGACCATGATGCTGTATTCGCTGTGTAAAGACTTATTTCATCACAACTTACAATTTACAATTTAATTTAGCTGACATTTTTATCTAAAGTGACGTACATCTGAGAGCTGATACAACACACAAGCAAGGATCTAGTCATAAGAGAACAACACGAATAAGTCCCATGAAGCAAAGTTCAAGTCTGACTGAGAGACTGAGTTTGGTAGCTCTTTCCACCAGCCGGCAGCCAGAATGGAAGAGTCTAGCAAGTGACCTTGAACTCTGTTGTGGTGGTCGAATCTGGTGTCTTTCATATTAGATTATTAGAACATGATGTTGGTCTAAACCATGGAAGTAAATACAGGTGTATTTACCAGAAAATGTAAGTGGTTGTAAGTCACCATTTATGTTTCACTTTCAAAGAAACTGCCCATAAAAATTGTACAGATTTGATATTTGATTAGAACTTTAAAGCGGTGAAGAAATTTTCAGCAAATGCTGCTCTAGATGTGCTTTAATTTTACAGAAATGTCTACTTAAGGATTAACAGAAGTGTCCATGAACGGCCCAGGGGATATACTGTAAATCTACAGAATTTTCTATTTTAGGGTTGAAAGAAATGTCCACAAACCTAACAGAATATGTACTGATAATTTTTTGCCAGGACATCATTAATTACTCTACAGATTGTTTTCTTACAGTGTAGCTGAGTTAACTAGACAGTCACTGTGCTCCAGTTTCTTCTCCAGAAAGTAAATCTGTAATTTTTACCCAGTAAATACATAAATAACCTGAGGCACAGCACATCTTAAGACAGAAGTTGTTGTCCCTTTATGCCACAAGAGGGAGTATATGTTTAATGAGCTCAAGGAATTACATACATCACACACCTTATGCTGTGGTGCTATAAAAGAAAGGCTGAGCAGAAATGTATAAAAACACTGCAAACTCTGGCTTTTTTGCAGAATACCAACCATGTAAAGGAAAAAAAATAAGAATTCTTTATTCAAGGGTCAGACAGATACAGCTACCATTTGCTGCCACCTACAAAGTTTTAAAAAGTTTTTTAGTTTTAAATTCGTATAGATATTCTGGGGCAGTGGTTCTCAAACGGGTCTGTGGCACAAGTGTATTGGTGAAAAGTTTTTAGAATCATTAATTTAAAAAAAACTATGTAAATAAATATCTAGCCTATAGTTTTATTCATAATTCAACAAATAATATATGTTTAATCTTAGCAGTGCCTTTAGCTATAATGAAATGAGACAGAATAAGCAATGCCTGAACATATCAGAAAATAGAGATAACACAATTAAAGTGACAATAAAGTCATTTCTGGTTTTGGTTTAACTTCTATTCCAATTGCTGATTTGAGGACATTGACCAAAAAAGCAAGTGGATTTTTCATTGTTATTATTTTTTGTTTGTTTGTTTGTTTGTTTGATATATCGATATATAATGATATATTGTATATTTGTTTATCCTAATTATCAAAGTTAAATACAGTTTGGGAGGGATGATACATAGACCCCTCTTCAAGATCAAGATCCGGTCGCTCACCTGGTAGAACACAGCCTTATTTGCAAAGGCGGACTCCTTGCTGCAGAGGGTTTCATTCCAGCCCTTGGACATGTGCTGCATGTCATCTGTTCTCTCTCTGCCACCTTTCCTATCACATTCTTCAGTCTGCCCTGCATGTCATCTGTTCTCTCTCTGCCACCTTTCCTATCACATTCTTCAGTCTGCCCTGTTATTGAAGCCAAAAAAATCAAGCTGTAATGTTATTCAATACATAAGACATGATTTTTAATGTCTGTAATGTGGAAACTAGCTTCTAACCCCTGAGTGGAAAATGAAGTGCTTTATACCAGCTTATCTCACTGTTAGGAGATATATTTTAAATTTTGCATGTCTAGTATAGATTTGAAAAGAATCTCAAGTCAATCTATGTTCGGATTCCTCATTAGCTCAACTGCAATTACGCATGTTCCGTATGCAAAAACTGCATCCCTACTGCAGTGGCCCTGGTTTGATACCAGTCAGAGTAGGGAGGAGGCTTAAGTGTTTCTTAAGCACAGGAAAACATGACAAAGAACTGATGAGTGACAGTGAGTTAGTAAAACACTATGGATTGGACTGTGCGGGGATAACATTTGTGGTCGATCTCATGAGAGACGTGCTCATGTAACAATAATAATGATAAACTTTTTTTAATGTACCACTTTTTTTACCAAGTACCTTACAAAATAAAATAAAACTAGACAAGGCTGATAAATCTTCCATAACAACAATAACAATAACACTATGATGCCAGAAATGAAAGTGATCATAACAGGGAGACTTTGGTCTGTTACATCTTTCCATCAGCAGAGTGATCACACAATTACAGTGCTTTCACAGTCTTACATGGTGACACAGTTGATTTCATTGCCACTGGATGCCCACATCTGCCAGGCTCACAAAATGGCATTCATGGACACAGGAAGTACAATTAGGCTTACAAAGTATTCAGTTCTTAAAGGATAAATTCTGTATTTTTCAACCTGGGTCCAATTTCCCCATGTGTATGTGTGTGTATGATTGATGGGGACCACTCATTTTGAAATTGGTCCAGTATTGAGGGATGCAGATGCAGCCAGCAGTCGCAAAACAAGTTACAACAGTATATATGGGGGCAAATGCCTCCTGTAAAAGTTCATGCATTGAAAGTGCTTTTTTTCCACCACAGACCAGCTCAGATCACCAGTGTAAACTCTGTTAACAGCATGTAAAGCACATCTCTTAACTTTCACTTGCTCCAGGCTGTGTGTGACAAAATCTCATGGGATCTTAGTGTGTTGCCAGAATAAAACAAAGGAACCATGACTGAGAGCCAGTCAGAGTGGAGTTGGTTGTCCCTGAGTGCAGTTGAGAGTTTCACTATATCGATAAAAACGAAAAAAAAAAAAAAAAAAAAAAAAAAAAAAAGATGCTGAAGTTGTGGCTAATTGTGCTACAAATTGATGCTAACATTCCTGTCCAGACACTGCATCTTGCAGACCATCGGGTCTGCAGTGCACACTTTTCCCAAGATCACTACTGCCAGCCCAAGAAGAGAATACATCCGATTTTAACTCACATGCTACAAGTGTTTAAAGCGGCAGAAAAATTCCTCAAAGTTAAAAGTGTTTGGTGTAAATCATCCCCACTATGGAATAATGGCCACCTTTTATCTAGGGGGAAACCTTTTACTAACAAAGCCTGGGAAGATAAAGGTATTACAACAAGATATTAATGGGGCAAGCACAATCCTTAAGTTCCATACAATATTGACAAACATTCTCTTTTAGGGTCAGTTTGTAAAGCCTATAAAGTTCAGTGGGAATCAGCCTTACAAGAACATCCTATTTTAAGTTTGATACAGTGTGCTCCAGATGAATAGTGGCTTATATATATGACAAAATAACCTCGCTTGGCTTGGAGGAGAGATATAGCTGAGGTGGAACAAAAACTGAAATGGGTTGTACTTTGGAATAACGTTGCTGATGCCTCCTAAAACCCAAACCATCAGTATGTATACATATGAAATTCTGTCGTAGAGCATACCTTAAAGGGGACCTATTATACTCATTTTCGGGCCTTTGTATTTGATTTTTGGACTCCTATAGAGCAGCTACACACGATCGCCCGCACAGAAAGCTTTGTAGATCTTCAGGACGCTGTGCCTCTCGCTGCATCTCTTCCTTGTATTTTCTGCGTCCCGCGAAAACGGTCTGTGTAATTTACTCCCCCCCGCCCTGCTCCATGTACACCTCCCGCTGAGCCCACTCCGCTGTGATTGGTCGCACTCCCGAGGACTTCCGAAGGGCTGGCGAGCGCTGCCGAGCCCGGCTACCGGCTAATCCAGCTTCGTACTGGCCCATATTGACAAAACAGTCCCCTGTGACGTACCGTAGACAGACAAACACGGATGTATTTTTCTTTTGCTGGCCGGGAAAAAGCAACTCTATCCACTTCTGCCTGGTGCTTGCCTCTTTAGGAAAGCTAAACAAAGGTAACTTTCCCTCACACCCGAACAAACATTTTCTAGGAGCCATTGCTCAACGTGCTAACACTGTGAAATCGTTGTAGACAGCAGAGCAGCGCACAGCGATGTAACTTCCAAAGCAGAGCGGGGGTGCGGGCAGGCCTAGAGCATATGCCTGGGTATGACCATATAAGTAAGTCTGGCACGCATTAACATCAATGTTACTACACCGTTAAAAAAAGACAGTAAAACACAGCGTGCAGAGCCATCCAAAACAGCTTGCAGGGCTCACTTCCAAATGCATGAACCTCATTATTTGACGCTTTGGAATCGTTTAACACGAGTATGCGACATTGTGACAACATTTATAGGTCAGAAAAGAGGAAAAGCATAATAGTTCCCCTTTAAACCGAGAATTAGGCATCAAATAGGACTAGCCCCTGACCAATACTGTTCTTTTTGTTCCCACAGAACTGTTGGCTCCTTTATTCATGTTGTATGAAAATGTCCAGGGATTCTAGATTTCTGGGCAAAAGTTGTTAATACCCTGGCAGGACTAATTGGGGTGGTATTACCAATGCTGTACATCCTGCTGTACATCTTCCAAATGACGATTCCTGTCTCTCCCTCACAGATAAAGCACGCAAAATCTGGCTGGCGGGCCTAACTGCAGCCAAGAAGATTGTAGTCCAGTGCTGGAAACTTCCTCACAATATCTCAAATATTAATTGGCTCTGGAGCTTTTTGGACATTCCTTCCCTGAACTATCATCAGCAAGGATTAATGATGCAGGACCAAACACAATTTTAATGTGGATGAATCTAATATCTGACTTGAAAGACTTTCTGTCTAAATAGGACTGCTCTGATCATCTATCCTGTTGGTTGCTCGAGGGGAGTTTGGGTAGGGGGCAAGAAGGGATAGGGAAAGAGGTTGAGGGCTGGGGGTACATAAACCTAAAATGTAAAATGGCAATTTGCTGGACTGGCAATTAGCTTTCTAGCCTTTTATTTGTTATTGTTCCAATTAAAAATGAATGATAAAAAAAACCTTAAGTATCCAAAAGTACACATTACAAAGTACATTTCTTTTATCAATACACTGCTTATTGTTTGAACCTTGAAACTCTCTGAAACCACCACAATGGTGCTCTGACTTACTTGTAGAACCATGATGAAACACAAAGCCTATAGAAACACCTATAAAAACTTCAGCATAGAAATGCAATCAAAAACAAAACGGACAGCATTTTTTCTGATGTAACCATTAAAATCACAGCATAAAATCAGATTGAAGCCAAGGAAGTTCTCCAAGTCTGTTAAATAACTGAGATTTCTTTCTGGCTTCAGGGGCAGTATAATTGTGTGGTATTTTTCACCCAAATAAAAACAATCCAACATTAAAAGCCTACCTGAAATTATTTCTCTTTTTCTAATTATAACAACATCTTGAGATTTAATTTTGTCTTTCTCCTGCCATCATCATTACTGAGTTTTGTTGGAATGAAAGAGGGAGTGCTTGCTTGGGCTTGTAACAGAGTGCCTGGATGACGCATTTCTGCTTTTGCATCAATCCCAGTTAAGAGTGGGTACTGTACTTGGTTTCCTTCTGTGAGGAACACAGCATGGGGCCAGTCGCATTTTAGAAAAGAAGAAACAACAACAGCTGACTTCAAAGTAATGACAACCTTTCTAGAAATGTGGTAAAATCGTACAAGAGTACAATATTTGTTTCCAGAAAAACAAATACTCAAGTAAAGTACAGTACTCAAGTAAATGTACTTTCTTACTGTCCACCCCTGCATATATGGAGTGGATGATTTTGTACTGTAAATACTTACAGTGTGCAAGATTTATGCAGGCTCTGCTAGTGTCTCTAAAGACCGGAACAGTTTGTAGACTGCTCAGCAGTGCAGTCAAGAGTACAATTATTGAAAAGTCATTAATCGGTAGATGTGTTCTGAACATGTGCCTCCTTGAACCTGCTGTAAGTGCCAGTGGGGGACAGGTACTTGCTTCTGATAGCAGTGATGATCCAGCTTGGCAGCACTCTTCTGTTACCACAAACAAGACGTTCTCCTCTGACAGCCCCTCCAGCACCACATGATAGGCTGCAAG
This sequence comes from Lutjanus erythropterus, assembly GCA_020091685.1. Taxonomy (NCBI): domain Eukaryota; kingdom Metazoa; phylum Chordata; class Actinopteri; order Lutjaniformes; family Lutjanidae; genus Lutjanus; species Lutjanus erythropterus. Next base: position 7,208 of record JADIXO010006800.1, read on the forward strand.
TCTGTACTGGCTGGACGAAAGCAAAGGGTTAAGATGATTTAGAAATGTCTGAGGGCAAACTAATGCATGCAACAGAAAAGGCGCATCTGTCAAACAATTCTAGGTACAGATATTACATGCATGAAGACATATTATTTACACTTACTCAATGGATAGTTGACCATTTGGTCCCTGTGGTTTTGGTTGCCTCCTCCAATTTATTTTGGGCACGTGAAAGAAGGTATCCAGCACTGCCCTGCTGGTCAGAGGGCGGAAATCCTGTAAGGTGGTGTGGTGGAAAATCTGAAAATTAAGACACACCCCATGACCAAGATTGTCTTTGTGGTGTTTTAATCGAGCTTTGCAAAGGATCAGTACACAGTCACACACAAAGTGTGTGGAACTGATAATGAGTCAAGAATGTAAATCTGTTTTACAGGGTTAGGAGATGAAGGAGGTTGGGTCAGGATGGACCTGAAGTGCTTATCGGGAGAGTCGGGATGTGATTGTGAGAACATGAGAAATAACTAAGAGGAACAACAGTGACCAGTTTGGTGAGTAATTTTCCCACCACAGTGGTTACACAGCGTTGGGTAATTTCTGTATCATCCCTGGACACATCAAGACCATAAATACTGGGCAACAGGTCCCACTCGTTACAACACAGACATTCTTCCTCTGTGGGCACAGAGTCACAGCATTCACAGGAGCACAACCAGTCTTCACAGATTCACAGACATGCAGCAGCTGCTTCACCCTTGTCTGCCCGTTGCCCCTCTCTCTCTATCCTCATCCGCTCTTTGTTTGTAGGAACTCAAACTCCTCATCCGTATACTCGGGCTCAAATAAATACTGGCAGCCACTGAAATCAAAGGTCTCATCTACATTCTCCAAATCAGGTAAATATTTAGCCATGACACTTCAATCGGCCTAGTAAACTCTCACCTGTACTATGGGACAACCAACTGACTTTTACAAGTCATGGCTCCTCTGTTTTTTTCCAGTAACAAGCAAAGATCCCGTGAGATTTTGTCACACACAGCCCGGAGCAAGTGAAGGGTAAGAGAGACGCTTCGCATGCTGTTGACAGAGATAAAACTGGCGATCTGAGCGGGTCTGTGGTGAAAAAAAGCACTTTCAATGCAACGGGACGCATTTGTCCAATGTATACTGTTGTACTTATTTTGCAGCTGCCAGCTGCATCTGCCTCCCTCAATACTGGACCAATTTCAAAACGAGCTGTCTCCATCAAGGCCAAGGTTGAAAATTTCCAAAGTTGTCCTTTAATGCTCACTCGTAATTACACCATATGTAGATGGAGACTACATTCTATGAAATTTACTGACCATTCTATGGCCATTATCACTAAAGGCTAAAACACACCGGGCCACGCTGCATCACTCTCGTCCAAGACACTGTGCTTGGAATATATCTCGACCTCAGCATCTCTGACCCGCCATCTTTGCCCTCAAGCTAGCGTGTGTTGTCAGACTGAGCTCCTGTCTGTGCAGGAGAGCAGAGACAGTGGTCTGAAGAAGTGTGTGTGTTAAAGTGATAGTTCACCCAAAAATGAAATTTCACTCATGCCATTTACACCATGTTTTTAGCCTACATGTCATCTGTAGCCTCTCAGCCCGGAACTGTGTGCACACGCCTGAAGCAGGTACACAAGCTCTTGCCCAAGTGGTGTAGCTGCAGCAAAGAAATGATGTTCCTCTTCTATATCAGTCCTCGGACATTTTCTTCTTGGTTGAAAGTTTGCAAAGTCAACTGTACGCATAACAAGTCACTATTTCTGAGAAGATCTCACTCTGTCTGAGTTGCTTCCAGGTAGCATGTAAACACAGGTGAGAAAGTATCGCAAGACCTTGTATATCTCATGTTGCACCGCTTGGGCAAGAGCTTGTGTACCCACTTCAGGCGTGTGTAGGGGTGGGCGATATGGCAAAAATATCATATCACGATTTTTTTATTAGAAAATCACGATTTCGATTTTATCACGATCTTACATGTATTTATATTATGTATTATGCTATGTATTTAGATTTACATTTACTGTTTTTACTTTATTTTCTACTTTTTTTTCAAGCACAAAGGTAAAAGTAAAGGTAGTAATGTCTGCAAAAACCACAAACAGAAGATGTTACTAACTCTTTTAACTGAAACAGTCACCAGAATGTTTTGTTAACATGTTAAAATCACAACATTTTTCTTCTGGAGCAGGACAGACGCTCCCAGACCCCCAACAGGGGACTGGTTTACCAACATGCCACCTTTTTCTCCTCTTCTGAGTTTGCAGGTCTGTATTTAGTCATCAAAAAATACCAACAAGAATACCATTAAAGTACAACAACAGCAATAACAATGTTGATTTTTCAAAAAAGGAAACAATAACATGCAAGGTTTTTAAATTGTAATTAAGTAAAAACACTAATACCACAATGTAAAAATACCTAAGTAAAGAATCTGAGTATTTTTTCCATCACAGCAGGTCAGTGATCAGTGTTTCAGTGACTCTCTGTGGATCAGTGAATAGTTTTATTTATGGCGGCCCGCCACATTAAAAACATCGGCACCATGACATGATTTTCTATTTTTGGAGCTGCGCACCTTTTTCGCTCGTGTCTAGAAGGTAACTCTTTATTTGCGCAACTCTCGCGAGATTTGTGTCCGTTATTTCTACTAAAATAATCAAACTCGCGCGATCTTTCGCAGGTCTAGGGTTCCCTTCTAGACACGACCCTCTGTCTCTGTCAAACTAATGACAGCAGACTGTCTTTAAACAGCACGGTGTTACACTCTGCAGTGTTTCACACAAAGACTTTATTTGTGTGGACATCCAGGTTTGGTTTGTCACCAACTTTGACATTTTTATGTTTTTTAATCAGTCCGAGAGGACGACGGCATCCGCGATTGATTAGTGATCAGTCTGCCCTCCTCTCTTCCCTCACCTGTTCACTCTGCTGTGAGAAGATCTGGAAGTTTCTCACAGAGAAACACATACTCTCCTGTTTTACGTATAGACAATTGTTTAATTTTATAAGAGCATCTGGTTGGTGTCGATGTCATTAACCATCACGTTAGTTTCGACTGTTGTAATAAACTCCGTCATTAACACGCACACGCAGCTTCTCTGCAGTTGGTCTGTGCGTTTCCTGATCAGATAAACCAGCGCCGGAAAGACTAGAAAAGTTGCGCCAGTTAAAATAGAAGCGTCCCGTCAAAATTTAAAATCTCTTAATAGTTTATTGGTTATAGGTCCGGGTCCGTATAGGACGGCGTGTGGGTCCGCCTGTTAGGGACCCCTGAACGATCCATACGATCTCCTCACTTTGGCAGATCGTCTACACGTTCTAATCCTTCACGATCTAATATCGTCATATCGCACACCCCTAGGCGTGTGCAAGCAACTCCGGTCTGAGAGGTTACAGTTGACATTTAGTCTAAAAATATGGCGTCTTTTTGGGTCAAATTTTAAGGTCGCAGCTTACGGACACTTGGGTTACACCACACAAAGAGTATGGAGACATTTTGTGGGGTTTTTTGTGTTCTTTTTTTACATTTTAAAACTGGTCACCATTCACTACAATTGTACTAAGTTTGGCTGCAACGCTGTTTTCCACTGAAGCTCCAGGAGTGTTTTGTGAACTGGAGATCTTCACCCATCCTCACATCAGCACAGGGATGAGTAGATACAGGGCTGTACAGTGCGACAATTTTCGTCGCATTTGCTACTAAAAATCATTCTGTGCGGAGAGAAATACGTGTCCAGGAGTTGCGCTGGTATCATGTCTAAAAAAAATAGTAGGGAAAACAAGGCTATAGGCTGTTTCTTGTCCTATACGTCAGTTGTTGTAGCAATGCTTCACGGGAGTTGTAGTTCTAAGTGTGTACCGTCCTTCTCAATCCGAATACAAAAGAACTACATTTCCGGGTAAACGTTCCCGCCCTCGCTGATCTCCGCTGAAACCGCAACATTTGTATAGTTTTGTGACAAACAAACCGCAACAGCTAAGGACAACACTCAAGCAAAATGAAAAGGTATTTTTCTGTAGTTTCGACCTCAGTCAGTCACGACAACGAGGAATCTGTCACTAGGCCTACAGCATTTACAGAATCTTCATCGGACCGGGCAGTCTCTGATACAAAAATGTATCGATTCAACCCTCAGTGGTTGAAAGACTTCGCCTGGCTTTTTTACGATCAAACCAAAAAAGCACTGTTTTGTAAATATTGTGTAGCGGCAGGTGAACGGATGGCAGGGAATATGCCATACATCACAGGGAGTACAATCTTTAAACGTGACAACGTTTATAAACACAGTATTACAAAGCGACACATCGCCTGTAGAGATGCTCACCTCTAGTGATTACTCTCTAGTGATTACTCTCTAGTATTTCTAGTGATCACTCTCTTAGTGATAAAATACTGCAGCAGTATTTTATCACTAAGAAATAACAAGATTTGTATGCATAGGCCTATGATGAGTAAATGGCAGATTTTAGTGTTGAACAGTAAAAATGACTAATTTTACTATTTTTCTCAAAGATGAAACCCTAACATTACAGAATGCATGATTATAATCAGCAACTTTGAGATCAAAAAATGTGGTTTGAATGGGAGTTAATTGTCCTTAACGTCTAAATCTGATGCTACACAAAAACTAATAATGCATCAAAGTCAATATTTTGGTTAATCCTTGACATATCCAAGACTGATAAAAAAAAATGCCCCAGCCACCAACATTTGTTGTATGGAAAATATCTAAATTTCTTTGCTTTTTTTCATAAATAATAACAGTGATATCGAGTAATCAAATAGGCATTTAAAGGGTTAAACTTCTCAAAATGATTGAATGTTTAGTTTTGGGGGCAGGACTGAAGTTGTTTGAGAGATTTATGCAGAAAAAAGTAGAAAAAATATGAATCTGTACTTTTTTAATGTAGTTTTTATGGAGGTGGACATTTTTGTCCTTAACAACCAATTAGGATGGAAATTAAGACGAAGCCAGGGGGTTAACATTGTTAGAATTTCTGATCAGTATCGAATTTAGCCAATAAACACGTTAACTAACTGTCCAACTGTGTGTGCTACTAAATTTTTCTTTGTGCTACTAAAATTTTTAACTTGCTAGCACCAGTGCTACCACCTAAAAAAGTAAGCGTACAGCCCTGAGATATCGAGAGAAATTTAATTTGTGGGTAAACTATCACCTTAGGCTCTCAATACTTTCTAACCTCTAAATGAATGACTGTGGATTAATGTTTAGTTTCTCACCTGTGATGCTGTTTATACTTTTAGGTCACTGCTTTATTTTACCATTTCCTCATATTCGCTTAAGAAGTAATGGCAATGCTTCAATTTCTGTTCAACATTGTAGAGAAAGGCTATGTAGCAGTAGGTTTGGGCCAAAAATACACGCATATGTGTAAAGCCATTGATGGAATTGTACTTTTGGAATTGGTTCTTAAGTGGGTTAACAGGGTGTCAAGGCCCATCCCTTATCTTAGGGCTCTCGAGTTGCTTACCTGGTAGTTCACATGCCCCATATGCAACACTTAAGTCCTTGCTGCGTAGCCCCTGGTGCATAGCCCCCTCTTCTGTGCTTTGTTCTTGCTACATGCCACAGCTTGTCCTGTTATTGAAAAAAAATAAAATTATCATATTACATATGTGAGAGTGCTGTTTGTGGACTACAGTTCAGGGTGTAACACCATAGGGCCCTTCAGGCTCATCAGCAAGTTAAAGAATCTGGACCCGAACAGGTGATGGGTACCTCCCTCACCCGCTATGTGGTGTGTGTGCGTGTGTGTGTACATGTGTGCATCTTTGTAGGGGTAAAACTATATGAGTTAGTGGTCCTCATTGCATGTTTGCATTCACTCCGCTTCATGTGGATGTGAACCACAGAAATACAATGTGAGCTTAATGCTGATGTAGGTAAGTTCAAAGCCACTCGATAACATCAATCACACGTGCACTCCGTGTAATGCATACATGTGTATCAAGGACCCAGGTGCAGAGAAAACAAAAACCGAGTCGGGAAAAGTTTGAGTCTGTGAGTTCAGACGCATTAAATTTGCACATGGGAATCAATAGTGGAATTGGAAATCTCAATTCTTAATGATTCTGGAGTAATCGTAATTTTGGAACTGGTTAAAGTAAAACCGGGTCTTGATGCCCATCCCTAATAGCTACTGCTATATTTTGTAGGCTACTTTTACAGTATGGCTTACAATTTATTCAAAAGATATTATCTTAACCCTTGTGCATTCCTTAATAAGTACAGCACATACTAGGGATGCACCGATCGACCGGAACAAGCCGGTTTTCAGCATGACCTGCCCTGACCGGTGAACGGCCGGTCAGCGTCACATATCCCATTCTGTGCCTGTCATTGTCACACACGAGTTCTGCACGATGGTCACGTCATGTGCGCAGCAGACAAACTGACCGCTGATAACAGCTACACACACACAGAGAGTCAGAGAGTCAGAGAGACAGAGAGGGAGAGAGAGAGAGAGAGGGGGAGAGAGAGAGAGAGAGAGAGAGAGAGAG